>CAJPVJ010003269.1:0-11311 GCA_905397405.1 Oppiella nova
CTGCCAATTTGGGCCAATAAACTAAAACATCCAAAAAAGGCACATCCAGTCAATGCTAACAATGTATGTCCAAAATAGCTGTCAGCCCCTTAAGCCATACAAAAATATAAAACAATAGCTATTTTTAAGCACACATATAAATAAAAAGTAGACAACGCTATATAATGTTGTAAAATAGGTAATAATTTATTGCATAACTATTTTTGTTTATGTATTACTCTCTGATGAACAATAAATAAAACTCCTATTTCTTTGTGCTTTAGATTTGTTTTGTATTCAAAAAACTATGAAATATAAGTTAATTTAGCATTTAAATTTAGTTTTGAATTAGAATTTATATAATAATAATAATAATAATAATGGAAATTTGTTTTATAGTTTCATACTGTATATTTAAACTATTGATTTTTAATAATAAAAATACCCAATAAGTACTTGTACTATAAAAAAACTTTTTTTGTTATTTTTATTAAACATAAAATTCTTTGAACACAATTTGCAATTTTTATTATACGAGTTTTATTGAGATTTATATTTTTTATGTTTAAACTTTTTTACTGTTATATAACGGTTTGGGTTCAACACTAACTGCAAAGAAATACTTTTGCAAAACACTTACCATTTTTATGACAGAAATAATTTTGTCACAAAAAAAATTCTGTTCACTCTTTCGCCGGAATTGCACTTAAATTACAACTTTTAAAAATGTGCTCAAAATTTACTTTTAAATTATATCCCATTATATATTATACAAGGAAGAGATTCTCACAATTGAATTACTACTTACTATTAGGTAATACTTTTTTGTTATCATTACTTTATTTTCTATAATAACTAATAATATATGTTTTTGTGAATTTACAAATAACTTTCAAGTATTAATTATTTATCAAATTTTTGTGCAAAGACTCGCAAATAGTTGTGAGTTAGTAGGAGGGGGAGGGGAGGGAGAGAGTGAGAGTAGGTATATATATAATTGACATGAGAATCAAATGCGATATACAATGGAAAAAGTGTAACAAAAAACTACAATTCAATTCACGTTTGTTAACAAGTGATGCAAAACCTATCCCTTTATTCCGGCGACCGATGTATAGCTGAATGTATCGCCGATTATATTAAACCTAATTCTCGATTCACGACACAAACACTATTGGGAGAGAATTGTTTTCTTTGAAAAAGTCAAAGGAGAGAGAGAGAGAGAGAGAGAGAGAGAGAGACTTTGAGAAAAATTTTTATAAAATAAAAATTGAGAAAAAACTTTCCAAAAAATGTGAAGTCAGTTATATTTATTTTATGGCCACATATTTGTATTGAGTGTCCCATCGATTGTGTGTCAAACATATCAAAGAGTTTTCTGAGAGTAGGAAATAAATGTATTTTTTCTGTTGTATTAATACTATTATTGCTGACGACTTGTGTATCAATACTATCGAGACTAACAAATGCCAGACGTATTATGCATTATGTATGTGTGCACTCGTATGTGGGGGAACGGTATACATAGTATACTGTATCTACAACATATTAAAAACTATAACCGACAAAGCACCGGTATGAAAAAAAGCTAACATGTATGTCCACTCGAAACAAACAATACAAACAGTATTTAATTCAAAAAACAATTTTTTGAGGGAAAATCGCCAAATGTATCAACACTTTGCGCACAATACCAGTGCTCTAAATAGTACGCAAACTTGAGGGTACGGGAGATGAAGGGCTGACACATAGGCATGAAATCAATTTCCAATTCTTTCTGGACTTCAACTTTCATTTCATAGAGAAGTAGAGGAAATAAAATACGAGTGAAAAACGGATTTAATTTTGTGAAACTCTTTTTTATATTATATTTTACTTTTGTGTCGAGAAAAACATACAATTTTCGCGATCAACCAAACAATCATTCACTTCTCGCTCGCTCTCTCTCTCTCTCTCTCTCTCTCTCTTTCTCTCTCTCTCTCACCCACTCATTCACTCCTTCTCTCTTTTCTTCAGAAAAATTTATTTCATTTAAAAAATAAAATTCTGACCAAAACTGACTGAAAATTTTCTGGCGATTCAATCAAAAACGACTTTATTCTTAGGCTTTAATTCAAACGCAAACAACACACGAGAGAGAAAAGCAAAGGATCTCTAAAATCAAGAATCAATCAGAGGCTCAACACAAGTACTAAACTGACGGCCCTATCAATTGATTGCCAACAGGAATGGTATCACCAAATATAATGGTCAGAGAGTGAGAGAAAAAAATATATACAATATATATATACCAGAAATGAGTTCCTTTCAAGTGCTTTCTGCAGAGCACCCGTACGTCTAAGAAAGCACTGGTAGGTTAACACTCAGTGATCAGTTCCACTGATATTTAATTCAATTCTGGCGTTCAATAACTGCTGGTATATTGAACTCACAATTCGTGTGATTTTTCTTCACTTGATTTTTTGATTCTGTTGTTAAGAGTTAACAGAATTTTGTGCACTTTTTCTCGCTCTACAGTTAAGTCATTCCCGATCGACAATTCTATTACCACTTTTCACAAACTACTTGTCCTTTAATGCCTCTCATATATATACACTATACATCCCTTACCACAATAGACACCCGTTAATATTAACTACAATACATTATATCAATTTAAATCTATTTTATAACTCACATAAGAATAGTCAATAGGAATATTCTGTAAAAAAATTCTTTACATAATTAACATAATTAAAAAAATTTATTAATGAACAAAATTCTTGATTATTCACACAATTATGCTATACTTCCTGACAATAATATCGAGATCTAATTGTATTGATGTATAAATAGTATGTATGGATTGTAAGCCCCAGTAGTAGCACCGGTGCCACCACTCAAATGGTAATGTCTTACTCGAGTGCCGCACACATACAGAGCACCACTTATTCTCATTGTTCGCCACCATTAGAGTAGTGGCCATACATTCTGTCGCTCGTATGAAAGGCCACCTAATATTAAGGCCGCATCTGTCGCACCACAACCCACACACCATACCATACATACACCATATCTTCAACGACACAGGGATGCACTGTATGGGCAAAGGGGTCGGTGTGTCTAAACGAGCCATTAATTCTCTGTATGTTATATAAAATTTGGAGTTAATATATAAATGAGTAGATTATATATTTATAGACCCCTTACCCATCTCCCAGCCCATCATATAATTGTATTTATGCTATTTTCACCTATACTTCCGGTTAAGGGTCATCATTGCCTTGCTTATCATTGATTGTATATAGATATATGTGTGGGTCATATATATATAAAGTTGTATTAAATAACCCAAAATAGCTTACAGTTTAGCTATAGAGTGGACACACAGTGTGTGTACAGTATTTGACACAATATGTGGTGCACCGGGAGTTTAATGCCCGGCGCTCTCTGTATATAAAGATCAATCGCCTTTTCCTCATACATACCACTCAAACATTTTTTGACATTTCGCTTGTGTTTCGTAGACTTTTATATCAAAATTTAATATAAAAGTTATTATTATTATTGTATATAAAGTGTGTGTTTTATATATCCAATCGTATTAAATAAATAAGAAATTGAAAAACACACTGAAATGCTATCAAAAATATTTTTGTTTTATTTTTGCATATGTTTTACGTTACGATGCAGTTTTTTGGTGTTAAAATAGAAATTGTATATATTTTATTGATTTTGGTTTTATATTTTTAAATAAAAAACTGTTAATATTACATAGCTTACAGTTTTTAGTATAAAACCTAATATTATTAAACGAATGCAAACATTTTATAAAACATTGCAAACATTTTACACAAAATTACCTTTTTACTTTACATCAGATTAGGAATACATTTAATTTTGTGCATAATTTTCACCATTAAAATGTATGGAAACAAAGATATCAAACAAAACCACTTAATATTAATAAGACAAAGATATATACACTGTCTCTCAAAAAAATAAGGAAATTTCAATTATTTTTGTTATTAAAAAAGTAAAATAAATTTAAATAAAATATGAGCGATAAAAATAATAATGAAATTTTGGATATTTTTCACAATATTTCCGCTCATTTTAGTAATATCTTAATTACTTATCAAACAATTTATGTGTTAAACAATAAGCTTGTTCATTTGAATAAAACATATATATTTTATCAAAACAAATTTCTCAAATTATTAAAATTCATCTAAAGATCTCTTGAAATCATTTATTAGGGGTAACCATAGGTGTCATAATACGAGATAAAAACCATAAAACATTAAATAAAATATATTTCATATTAAATTTTATAAAATAATTAATTTTAAACTCAATTTGTATTTATACAAGCAATAAATTTTGAATAATTTTTGCATTTTATTTGAACCCCCATTTAATTTAGCCCACAATTGATGCCATTAATGAATAAACACTTGTATGATATTAACAGATAGTATCAAATTATTATAACTTTTTTTTATTGTGTACTGAATATGAAAAGGGCGACCAAAACTGATTTAGTGGACACACCTATTAAATTGAGATTATTTATTGATATACACGGGTATTATGTAACAGGAAAGTGGTTCATCACACGTCGAGATTTGTAATACATTTTTAATCATTTATCTAATGAATAGATTAACTGAAAAATATTCAAATTTATTTTATAATTGATTTTGTGTATTAAAATTCAATTCAATTGTTATGCAATGTGTTTGTAATTATTAATAAATATAAAAGACAATAGTTTTTAATGCTTTATTGCCCCCAGTTAAAGCACAATAAAAAATTTATTTACTTTGTTACAAGATGCTAATTTAAATTAAAGTTTTTTTATCAATATTTAAATTATTTGTAATAAATTTACAATTTTTAAATTACTATTTTACTATTTATATAATATATTTTTAGTGATAAATTTAGCTCTAGTTTCAATTTCAAAGTTTAAAAAAGCTTTTAAAATAATAAGAAATCCAAAGCCATCACCGGAATGACTACCAATAGTCAGCCATATATTGAATTCTTATGAGACTCTACTGTATTGTACAGACAGTAGACATAGACTACTCCTCATTGATCTCATCTCACATTTTAGAGACAATTTTCATTTGATTTGATTTCTCGATTCTTCAATCATTTCCATCCCTTCAATACACTATACAATCGATTCCATTATAAACACAAATATATTATAAAATTCTTGATTTTACAATCAATTGGTTTTATAACAATTTCTACAATTCAATGGACATTGAAATTCAATGTTAGGCCAAACAGTATTAGCCAATAACATACAAAAAACTGTTTGACACAATCAAAAAGTCTATAGAATTGCATAATAGGTCTGAGAGAGAGAGAGAGAGAGAGAGCATAACACAAACATAATGAGACAATTGGAGTGTTTCGGATGAATCACTTTGAATAGTATTGAACGGAACGGGAACTCATGGAAACACATTTGAAAACTAATGGTATAATTGAAAAATTCTGTGGACCAGAGGCTAACACATGATTGCTATGTATGTGCCCATTGACATGCCATACAAAACATACCAGGCTTAACGTATACTTTTGCATTATAAGCGCACTTTTGATTATTTGTGACTTTGATTTTAACTCAACAAATAATTTCAATTATTTTTTCCGAATATCTACACAACAAACCTAATAATTAGCGTTTGATTGTATGCCTCGCATACTACCGGTGCCTACCGTTGATGTATGAATTGAATAACTAGATGTCAATCGGACACTGAATTGTGTATTGAATTGTAAATAACTCTTAACACAAATCACAATCCAGTCATTCGTGTGATTAAACAACACTTTTTATTCAATAGACACTCATTGCTATTCAATTGAATTACTATTGAATACATATTAACGTTATATCGAGAGAGAGAGAGAGAGAGAGAGAGAGAGACGACATCAAGAAAAGTCTAATTAAATTAAAGTTAAAATATTTTCAGTTTCATATCAAACAAGGCATATATAACAGGAAATTAATTAAACATTTAAAGCATAACTAAAAACTAATTTTAAAACATAAAAACAATTTAATTAAAAAATATTTTTGGCCTAAAGTCATATCGTAGACGTGTTTCACATGAAGTAAAACACAAAACAAATTAAACGTAAATATAATACTAATACTAATCTGACAATAGTTTTACAGATGTTTGTATCGCACAAATATCAAGAGAAAAAACAGTATTTATATATAAGTTATTAATATATAAAATATAATCCAAATGTCGGTATCAATAGTACCGATCCATCAATTGTTTAAGACATTAGAAAATACACTAAAAACTCAATTTCCGAAACGTATAGAAATCGGCAAACATTTTCAGATCAAACAGAGACTTATTATTATTACGTTTTTCTGTGTATTATTTGTTCAGAAAAACTAAAAGATTTACATATATTTTGCAGATTACAGTAGATTTTTGGAGAAAATATATTAAATATGATTCACTCGTATGGGTATCGCTATGAATGCAGTTAATAGTATTGGGTTTAAAATAAGAGATTCAAAAGCAAAAGACTATTTGCAGTACTTTTCCATACATAAGTCGTGGGAATTGAACACAAGGTATAAGAGGATAGGGAGGACAGGGAGGACAGGGAGAGAGGACAGTCAGTTTGTAGTCATAGAATCCCATTCTAATGGATCCACAACTTAGCGAAATGTCATCTGAAATACTACTCAATGGCATGTATGCGCTCTCTCTTTGAATTAACTTTTTTATTGAGAGAGAGAGAGAGAGAGAGAGAGAGATGACTAAAAGCAAAGTTTGCCTCAATTTAATACTGATTTTCATTTAAAATTCAAATCAAACACAAAACTTTTGGACCAAAAGTTGTTCCGTTAATGTTTGCTGTTTGTCTCGACAGCAGTCATATTGAAGTCAAACCGAGTGCACCGTCACCTCCACCGCCAACACCACGACCTCCTACACCATAATGTATGTGAGGGAACGACACTAAATTCTAAATATATGTTAATATGGTTTAGATGTTTGTTGTATATGTATGTGTCGTTCCTGTTTGTCGGCCTTAAACCCCTTCCTAACACTGTTTGCCACGGATTTAGTCCCAAAAACTCAATACAAATCCCTTTTAACCGAAACATAGTCTGAGAAACTTCTATTCAATCAATGCATGCATTCATTCATTTCAATTGAATCTCTATTTGAATTTAATGTATGTTTTCAAGTATTTACACGAAAAAAGTGTGCAATAAGTTTGTTGTAAACACACAATGTTTTACAATCCAAATCACCATGCAACACATAAATTATATTTGATATTCAAATAGGGATTTATGCAAAATAAATTTAGCCTCAAGTTTTTGCCATCAAAACATACAATTTGTTGTGCTTTTTTGGTATACAAACTAACTGTTCATATAATATATTTTAGCGCAACCTTAGACTTAAATTAATTTTTTGTGTATGAAAATTAAGTTTATTGTAAATTTAAATTTCTCTGTCACTCACTGTTTGTTAAATCAAAGGATTTTTACATAAAATGCTTGAATATATAAATATAAAGGCAATAGTTGTCTATTTATAGATCCTTTACAATGTTTTCAAATGCATTTTGTATAAAATAATTATATACATGTGTATAAATCCAATGCAAGCACCTCTCAAACATCTAAATTAGATAATTATTATAATCACAATTCAATCAAATATAATAAACACATTTGAAAAGTGCTTTTGAGTTACGAATGAAATTCAAATAAAATCTATTCATTAAATGAATGAATAAATAAACTGCAAAACATATTGAGAGATAACTAACTTATTATAAAGGTTATTACAAAGCTAACTGTTATGATACATAAATCAACAAGATAAATGTCAATTTATTGAATTATATAAAGCAAACAGTTATAATAAATTAAATTACAAAATTAATATTAATACTTACTATAATTTATCATAGAAAATATTTTATATGACACCTTTTAATGTATACTAAATGTAAATTGCTAAACAATTCTGTTTATTAAGCTGTCAATTTGCAATTACAAAGTGTCCCGGAAGTTTTATTTATAAATGTTATATTTACTTAAGCATAACCATATAAAGTAATTTAATTTATTGAAAATTGGGAATCAAATAAATTTGCGAAATAAAAGTATTTATATTTAAATGTATATTTATTTATTATTCAATGATTTATAGCATTTAATCATTTATTGTATAAATAGTCATAAACATTTTCATTGACTTTTATTAGACATTTGACATATATTTTTAGGGCAAATGGGTTTAAGACATAATATAACACACAATAAAATTAAGACTTTATATAAATACTCTATTCATCACTAATTTTATGAAAATACTAACTTATAAAAAAAATAAAATCTTTAAATTTATGTAAAATATCTAAAAAATGATTTATAAATTTCAAAGACTTGTGGAGAGAAAGAGTTTTACACAAAAAATACACAACTTTTGCCATTCCGTGGGCTAAACCTAATGGTTTGTATTGTTATACAGTAGTTATGGTGGAAATGGATGTCCCGCACAGCTATGACACTAATCATTGGCTAAACTTAGTGAACAAACAAATTATTTAAACGATTGCAGAATTAAATTTCTAAAAAATTCAAAAATTTAGGATTTAAATCGTATTCATAATCAAACAAATTATGCCAGGCCAAATAAAATTAATTCAACGCTAATATTACAGTCAACACCTCATGTCATATACGTTAACAAGACTTCATATAAAATACATATTAATATACTGTATATATTTTAGCGCAAAACAAACTTAATTATTATTCATTTGTTTTAATAAGGTGTATAAATATTGTATAAAAATATCCCAAAAAATAATAAAAACTATTTTTCTCATCCAAATGAATATTAATGAGCAGTATTTTCGGTGTTTAAATGGATTGCTGTTTGAAATCAAATTGAGTGAAATGTGTAGAAATAGCTTATTATGTGTTTCGCATGTAATTTACTAAAATCCCTGGGCACAGGTATGTATACCAGTGCACAGGTGGGTCCCACCCTATTATTTTATTTATGTGGAAACCCACACAATATTCTTCATCCCTAAGACTTAACGAGAAATTATGTATGAATTCAGACTTAAAATCAAGAAAAAGGAGATTAAATAGCAATCAATACATAACGAGATGTTAAACGAGTGGTTCGGGTCGTGGGGTTCACCTATGCTTAGCACATGTTGTGAGGGGTAGGGGTCGGGGTCGGGAGACAGAGAGATAGTGTAATACATAGATAAGAGTATCAAACATAACATTTAATATTAATGCATATATTAAATAAAGTGTTTATTCACACACAAAGCATATCTTATATTTTGATTTTTATGCAATTATGGCATAAGTGCTAATAAAAATAGCTATTTTGATGGCCTATTATCGCACTGGTATGAGCCCATAGAGCACTCGGTAAATGCCTCACCAAAGTAAATGTTAATTACATGTTGTGTTTTAGATATACTTTTATATATAACTTATATAAATGAGTGGCCATTAAATGGTGTAAAAAACTCGTTGACTTCTCACAACTTATCAGTTAATTGTTAGGCATTTGTCTGACAAAAGCAATCCATTCGAGAGCTTAACTATTGGTGCGATAATTGTTATACTGTTTTAGTCCATAGAAAACACATACAAAACACATTCACAAACATGTCTTATCTCTTTCAATACCAGTCATTAACATCGAGGGAGCCATGGATTAAGTCATTTAAATGGTCTGATGAGAGAGAGAGAGAGAGAGAGAGAGAGAGAGATTCTTAGATACTAACCGTTAACCTACATCCCTGACAAACTAATTTTATCTTAATATCAATGTCTACGAGTGACATCCAATCAATTCATATTAAACATTATGTGTAATACAATTGCATGCGTTTTTATTACATCTCATTTATGATCTATTATAACATTTAAATATAATTTGCATCATAAGAGTCCTAAAAAAATTATTGATTGTCTTATGATATTCTCACAGAAAAGTTTTATATTTAAAAATGATTAAACAATTGTTTATTGCATTTATGATATAATATTATATTTATTTATATAATATATTAAACTACTTTTTGTTAAATATATTGCATAATGATTGAGGTTAAACCCATTAAAAGTTTAAATCTATTTTATTACATAATAAATTCAGATGTAACAAGCAATGAAATGCATTAATAAATAATAAATTTTATTATCATTTATTAAAACCTTTTTATTGTTAATAAAACATCATTTTAAGGCAACAAATCATAGAAATAATATGCATTTCAATGAAATTAAAATAAAATATTTCACAAATATTTATGAAAGTGTTATAAATACTTAAATTCATTTAAATTTAATAGTTTTAGATTTGTATACAAACAAATATTTTGATGACACAATAAAAATGAAAATAAAGTCGTAACACAATACAAGTCTATACACTAAGCAAACAAAACAAATATATTTAAATTTTTAACAAAGACCTAGAATTTTGCTATAAATTTCAATATCAATGACGAGTGAATTGAGGACAAAATTTTAAGCCATAAAATGTTTTTTGTATGAAAAATATTTTAGTCTCTTAGATAATGTCTAGTTATATGTACTGTATGTAATAGACTGTACCGGAGTATAGTATTACTGATTTATAAGATTACGGATCTCTTTCTTATAATAATCGGATGTATAATAAAGTCTCAAAAGAAAATATTTTTGAAAATTTTTTAAGAGCCTCTCTCTCTCTCTCTCTCTCTCTCTCTTAATAACTTATTTTTAAGTTACGTTTCCTTTAGGAGTAAAAATCATTACATAATAGAAATTTTACTAAATTTAATATAAAATGCTAAAATAGGATAAACACTTTATTTGCACTAAAATATACCAATTTTAACAAATATTTATCAAATAATTGCGGTTTGAATCACAGAATCTATATATATTAATACAAATTCTTGAGACTAACTATAAAACAGTGTGAATGGCATCAAAAACACGAATATTTCATTTGGTATTATATATGAAGGCATCATAAGTGTGGTGTTAATGTTGAAAATCACACACAAAAACCAAACAAAACTATTTCCAAAAAGTAAAGTAAAGCAATAATTCATATTAATTCGCACCGAAAAACAAAATAAACAGCAATTTTTCGCACTGTTTATAAACGTACCCTAAAGTGTGTGCAAAATATATCACTACATAAAACACATACACTGCGAAAATAGTCATTTATTTTACACATGATTTTTGTCTTATTTTTTTGTTTGTTAAGAGGTGTTCATAAAAGTGGAGCGAAAATCATCTCAAATA
>CAJPVJ010003270.1:0-11308 GCA_905397405.1 Oppiella nova
CCTCGCAGTGATAGTCAACGATAGTCTTAATAGTAGTGGTGTTCGAGACAAACAGGATCTCAATCCTTAGCTCTCGTAATGCTTTCAATTGTGTTATGACTTCCAATACACGGATATAGTCCTCACCCGTCATCACATTACAGGTATTGAAATGAAAGGCAAAACTCTTTAAACTATTTCTATAGTAATCAACAAATGCTGTCAATTGCTGCCAATCAGAGTCGCCGTAAATGAAGTGAAAATGAGTTAAATTGTTGAACAGAGTTATCAACTCATTGTCGCCGGAAATGCGGTACAGATATCGATAACCCGGGAATTGTCTCAGTTTTGTGAAAGTCTTTGAGTGGTGTTTAAACACTTCATAACCCGTTGTCGGCACTGAAATAGCCGTCAATTGTGAGCCATATTTGCCGAGAATTCTGTCCATTATTTTCGCATTACATTCGTAACTAAATTTTACACGAATTTTGTTCAAATTCTTGTAGGAATTCATGAGTTTTTCAAACACTCTTTCCGTCACTTCTGTGGAGATCTTCATACGAATGGATGTAATGTTTGCACACTTTCTCACCACTGATGCAAATATCTGCCAATTAATGTCTTCACGACTATTACCACCGATTTTCTGCCATTTGTTTAATAGTTTCCGGACATTCAGAAAGTGTTGTGATTTGAATACAGATCTCTTCCACTGTTTGGACAGACATTCAAATCGGAAACAGTCTTCAAATGACAGATAAGACAATACGAGTCCACACAAGTCATCACCCAATCTCTCAAACGAGTCCTTCGGGTAACATTCCTCTGGAGTCCTATTCATGTCATTCATTAACATCATTACCTAAAATGCAAATAATATAACAAATGTCTAAATGAGTGGACAGTCGTGTAATTCAATAACTAAAACAAACCCTTTTTGTGAGCACTTGACCACAGCTTCAGTGCATGTGTTGTCAATATTAAGTTATTTACAGTTATATGACATATAAATACAAGTAATGAACACTCGTTATAATCAACACAAACATTACATCTATAATAATCATACAATTTATAAATACAGTGATTATTAAATTAAATTTTATTGTTTTGTTGACAGAAATAAATTTAGTAAACACACAAAACATGTGATAATAAGTGTATAAATGATGTGACAATACGTGTGAGTATTATATGAGTGTTTGTATCACTAATGCATGCATTCATCACTAAATGGGACAACATTTCAGTAATAAATGATACGTTAATTATTACCAATACTTTGTGACACTTCAAAATTTTTGTACAAAAATTCAAATTGATATAAAATTCAAATATAGTATCAAGGATAAATTACTGTATTACCGTGAATTGGCAATTAATTTGTAATTGTTATTCATGTGCATGTGTGCGACAATGCGACATACGTTTTGTATATTGAAAGAGTGAGTGATAAAAAACTAGTTAATTATCATAAAGTTTTTGTGCACAAAATGAACCTCAAGAACAGTAAAGATTTATTTATTTCAGTTATTAATCATTTAAAACACATCAATTTTAACAGACTTATGGTATAAAAGTTTTAAGATTTCATATTTGCATTCATTGAGCATTATATTTGACTGTAAGTCTAATAAAAACTTCAATATTTGAGTCCGGGTAACTTTTTGATTGATTCCTCAATACCGGCGCTCGTTTAGTAGAGTACAGATTACCAGTGTCTGGATGTGCGGTAAATGTTTGTCTATTGAGTCCAAGTATGTCTCATTCAATAAAACATTGGGGAACTGTAGCTTTAGGTGTGTTAACCGTTTCAATGGAGCCAATGATTTCGGAGTCAATTCAATAGTGTGGGGGTTGTTGTCATCGGGTGTTGTACTCAGCGATAGTTCCAGTTTTCGTAATCTTTTCATACGACTCACCGATTCATACATTTGTTTAACGTGTTCATCAGTTTTACACCACATCTGCAGTCGATATCTCTTGAGTTGTGGCCATTGATTGACAAACTCGTCGCAGTGATAGTCAACTATAGACTGAATAGTATCCGCGTTATCGCTAAAAGTTTGAACCAAAACTAGTTCTCGTAATGCTTTCAATTGTGGCAATAGTTTCATAACACGAATATATTCTTCGGGAGCAATTGTTCCGAAACTGAAATGAAATTGCAGACTTTAATGAATTCTTATAGTAATCAACAAATGCTTGCAATCGCTGCCAATCAGTCTTATTGTAATAAATGGTAATTTTGGTCAAATTCTTGACAATAAACTCATTTGTTTCTGTAAGAATCGCTGACAACATGTTGTCTAACAAAACGCAGGATAATTGTGTCAGTTTTGTCATTGACGCAGAATGGTATTTAAGCACTTTTAGACCCGATTTTGGCACTAATATAGCCGTCAATAGTGAGCCATATTTACACACAATTGTGTCCATTATTTTCGCATCAGTTTTATAGTTAAATCTGACATCAATTGCATTCAATGAGTGTTTGTATGAATTGATGAGTATTTCAAACAGTATTGCCGTCTCCTGTGAATCAATAGTCATATCAATGGATGTAATGTTTGGACACTTTTTGACCACTGATTCAAATATTGTCCACTTATTAGCGACAATTGAATTATTTTCTCTCAATTGAAACTTCTTCAGTACTGGTGCCGAGACTGAGAGGGAATGTCTTCGCGTGAATACACATCTCTGCCACTGTTTGGAAAGACATTCATATCGGAAACACTCTTCAAACTCGAGATAAGACAATACGAGTCCACACAAGTCATCACCAAATCTGTCGAACGAGTCCTTCGGATATTCCTCTTGAGTGCCATTCGTGTCATTCGTCGACATCTTTGTCTGAAATGAAAAATAAATGCAATCAATAGTAAACTTGTACTGATTGGACACACAATCACTAAAATTAACCTCTTTTGCGGACATATGACCACAACTTCTGGAATCCATATTCACGTGTAATATATGCAGAGGTAGTGATGATAATCAAGTCATTCATTGAATAAATGCTTAATTTTAATGACAAATAACTAATTGTCTCAACATTTGACACATTGTTTGCATTCAATGTAAACAAACATAACATTGGATTTGTGGACATAAATGATGTGACAATACGTGTGAGTATTATATGAGGGTTTGTATCACTAATACATGTATTCATCACTAAAGGGGATATCATTGACAAGACGTTATTATTAGTAAATAATGAATAAATAAAAATTTCTGAAAACTTTTTATTTTAGTTTTAATAGCAAAACTTGTTTGTACTGTATTTTGAATTTATATTATAATTAATATTAATTGTATGTTTAAAAGCAATTTTAGGTACATTGAACAGTTTGTAACATTTAATCAGTAAGTTTGGTGCAATACTGTACGGTATGTATTATGAGAGGGTGTATAGAGTGAACACACAATCACTATAACATACCTTTTTGTAGACATTTGACCACAACTTCTTGAGTCCAAGTCTTCAATTAATACTTTAATATTAAATATAATACGTATACTGAGTATAAGTTATACTGTATAACGAATGTACATTATAATATAATTATATGTCAATATAATCAGAATATGATCAAGGATTTATTAGTTTTATGAATGTCTTGTTTTAATATAAAGGTTCTAATGATTGGAAAATGGTTCAAGTTCAAAAAATCCCCTTATACTGTATACAAAATACATTCATTTAATTATGCCTTAACACTTGCATTCAAAATTATCAGGCTTACATTTTTATAGAGTTAAGTGTTGTAAGATGCTTTTACAGTATAAATTAATATAAATACTAATACAATATCTCGTTGTAAGTAACTTATTACAGTATTTAAATAAAAATTAAATATAAATTTCTAAAAATAATGTACAAATTACAAAGTACAATTTCATTATGATTTTAAAATAAATTATATTATCAGTCCTTTTGTACGTCCGAATAAATGTTTTTGGAGTTGGTTTTCATATTGATTATGGTGTTATCAATATTTAACTTACAGATAATTAACTGTCATCCTACTCAGTTTATAATCGTATTTATAATCGGGTAATTGGGCGCCTATATGTACTAAATGTAAACGAGCAAAGTCTGGGCAGCCGTTTCACCGATTTCTCAATGCCGGCGTTTATCTCGAGTTTAGATACGAATCTCAATGACTGAAGTCGTGGCACATGTCTGTGGATATCATCGAAGAACCTCTCGTTTACCATTAAATCTCCGACATCTATGTCCAGGTGCTGTAATCGCTGAAAACCGGACAATGAGTTGAGCGACAAATCATAGATACGACGATCTTTGGTGTCGGACGACATAAAAAGCAACTGAAATCGTCGTAACCCTCGCATACGACTCACGGACTCAAACAGTGGCCTAAAGTTAGCCGCCTTTTGGTACTTTAAGAGCAAACTATATCTCTTGAGTTGTGGCCACCAATTGACCACTTGTTTGCAGTAATAGTCCATTGCATTGACACCGGGGTTATTGATATTAGTCGTGTTAATAGATAATTCGCGCAATGCTTTCAATTTGGACAATAGTCTCATGACAGTCACAAATGTTTGGTTATCCAGATACTCCAATTTTATATGCAATCTCTTTAAGCTGTTCTTATAGTGATCGACAAATGTGCGCAAGTGTTGTATTTGATCATGGTACATCAAGTTATAAGAGCATATAAATCCAGTCAAACTCTTAACCAATAGGGCATTGCTTTCATTGAATATATGCCTCAACTGTAAGTGACCATAACTGTAACCCATGCAGTGGGCAGTGGACAGTTGTGTGAGTTTTGTATACGAATTGGTGTACCGTTTGAACACGTTTTCAGCGAAACTCAATATCCATATTTCAGTCATTAGTGAGCCGTATGTCCGCAACAGTCTGTCCGCTATCGGGTCCTCAAACATCACACAAAATCTGACGTCAATTGCAGTCAATGAGTGTTTGTATGAATGGATGAGTACTTCAAACACTTTTTCAGTCGCTTCTGAACTGATCTCAATATCAATGGATGTAATGTTTGGTAATTTCCTGATCACTGACATCAAAGCATTGCTATTCATACGGTCGACATCGAGATGGTTATCCCTGTGGGTCTCTGTGCTGAAGACTCTCCGCCACACTGTTGTCTTCAGCACAAGATTACGTCTCTTCTGATGAACACTTCTTCGCCACTGTTTGGACAGACATTCATATCTGAAGCTGTCTTTCAGTGACAGATAAGACAATACGAGTCCACACAAGTCATCGCCCAATCTCTCAAACGAGTCCTTTGGATATTCCTCATGAGTGCCATTCGTGTCATTCGTCGACATTTTTGTCTGAAACACGAAAACAATACAAATATTTGTAAAACTAATTGAATGTAAGTTTTGTCACAACAGTAGTAATGATGTCTTAATGAGTAAAACAAACCTTTTTTGCAGACATTTGTGGACCTAATATGCAGTCCATGTGTTGGTCACGTGTTATGGCATATAATGAACACTCAATACACGCGACAAGTCATCCAATAATCAAATCAATTGATTATTACGTGAATTAGCAGTAAATATGTGAAACTCTAATGAAAGCAATGACTTATGAATGAATGGATTGTAAACAGAGTTTATTGAGTCGACGCACAGACTTGAGTTCATTACACATTCATTCAAACTTATAAACCGGGAAAAAGTCTTTTTGAAAAAGTCATTTTAAACCCATAACCTAGCTTTAAAATTATAAGTTATAATCACTTACTGTATTATTTACAACATAGAAATATAATATAAATTTCGCAACAAATATTCAAACTATAAATTTAATTACGCACATTAAAAGTTATACATTATACATGAATTAGTTGTGAAATTCAATATAACTTTCATTTTTAGTATCATTTACTAATTCAATGCATTCAATAACTCGGTTTAATTTATTTAAAAGTTTAGACTTTACTCATAACAAGCGATACTTTATAATATATTGTAAAATAGTTATAAAATAGTAATAAAATACAAAACTAAGTAAAAGTTTGTAAAACTTTATAACCAATACATCACCACAAGAATGAGTGATTGTCGTCAAAGTTGTGGACAAATACCAGTAGTGGTGATAGGATTACCACAACTATGACTGCAGTCGAGGGCATCGGTGATAGGGAACAGGAGGTGTCCACCAAATAAGAGTAATTTAATTTTTGATACTAAAAATGATTACATTTCTAATATGTTAGTAGAAATACCCGATATTTTTTAATCCATTAGGTAGCAAGCTTATTTTATACATAAGTTTGCTTAACTTTAAACATTAAAGTTTTTGTAGTTTTGATCGATGACTTAATACCAGTGCTCACCAATCGATTTTAATTTAGTCTTGATTTCAAACTTTTGAATGTGTGGTAAATATGTGTGAATTGAGTCAAAGAATGTCTCATTTAATACACAAAACATAAAGTTTAACGACAAATGAGTTAAGCGTTTCAATGGTGACAATGATTGTGGTGTCAACTCAACTCCAGACTCTTCATTGTCTGTCATCAGCGGTGAAATGAGCACTAAATTAAGTCTTTGTAATTGTTTCATACGATACACCGATTCATATATGAGTTTCACATTTGTCTTATTTCCACATCTTATAAAGTTTCGGTAACGCCTGAGTTGTGGCCATTGATTGACAAATTCTTTGCAGTGATAGTCAACGATAGTCTGAATAGTATCCAAGTTATCTATATTTATCATTTGAATCCCCAGCTCTCGTAATGCTTTCAATTGTGGCAATAGTTTCATAACACGAATATATTCTTCGGCTGACATTTCGCCAAAAGGAGAGTTGATTTGGAGATACTTTAAGCTATTTTTATAGTAATCAACAAATGCTTGCAATCGTTGCCAATCAGACGAGTTGTAAAAGGATTGAAAATGAGTCAAATTCTTGACTAATATCTCATTGTTTTCGGTGACAATCGCTGGTAATATCCCTGAAGAACCGGATATTTTTCTGAGTCTTGTATAAGACTTTGAGTGTCTTCTAAACACTTCATAACCCGTTTTGAGTGATATTGAAGTCAATTGTGAGCCATATTTGCCGAGAATTCTGTCCATTGTTTTTAAATAAATTTTATCTTCAAAACTGACGTGAATTTCACTCAATGAGTGTTTGTATGCATTCATTAATAATTCAAATATATTTTCCATGGCTTCTGAATTTATCTTAATATGAATGGCTGTAACTTTAGGACACTTCCTGATCACTGATACTAACGCATCCCATCTATAAGCTGTTAACTGCTTATTATTTCCTGTTTTATACTTTATGACCACTATATCATTGACATCGAGGGTAAGTCTTCTCTTAAACACAGATCTCTGCCACTGTTTGGAAACACATTCATATCTGAAGCTGTCTTTAAACGATAGATAAGACAATAACTCTTCGTATAAGTCATCACCAAATCTGTCCAACGAGTCCTTTGAATAATATATTTCTGGAGTCACATTCATATCACTCGATGATATCCTTTCCTATAGTACAGTACAGTATACACAATAAAATTATAAATATTTGAAAAATGGTCAAATAAAATATGGTAATACCCTTTTAGATGCCATTTGATGGTCAATATGTAAATTCATATTTTGTGGTATTTTTTGGTATAAAATACTTTTTAAATATACTGTACCTGTACTCTAATGTGTAATTAATAATTGGTCACAAATATTATAAATAAAATCCAACTAAATCCACGTACAAACAAATGGTTGACTCCACGTATTACATAAAAATCATAACTCTTATTGTGAACTACTTTTGAAGTTCAACACACTTTTTATTTGAAGTTCAACAAACACCACAAGTATGTCAAGTATGACATCATCACATATCGTACTGTATTGCATAATAACAAGTTTTAAATTTATATTTAAGATGAATACAGGTTATTATTTCATATAAGCATTACAAGTAAGTCAAGGATAGAGAAATTCACTGAAAACACATAAAAATACAACATAATATTAATACGATATCTACCGGCATAAAATTATACCGGTACTCGAAAAATTGCATGAAAATAATAATTTCAAATTACAAGCATAGTTATAATTTATAATATAATCAATTTTAATGAATCAAATGTCCAAACAAATCAATATGTGTGTGGAATGACTATTATCTGGTATGGCTTATGTTTATCATTAGAAAATTCAAACAATTCTAGTTTTGGGAGCCTTTCCAGCGATTCCTTAACACCGGCGCTCATCTCGAGTTGAGCTCTGAATCTCAATGTCTTAAGTCGTGGCAAATATATGTGGATATACTCGAAGAAGCTCTCGCTTATGAGTAAGTCGTCGAAATCAATGTCCAAATGCTGTAATCGTTTCAAACCCGACAATGAGTTTAGCGACAAATCACAGACTATTCTACTGGTCCTGAACACAAGTCTGAATATTAGTCGCAGTCGTCGTAATCCTTTCATACCATTCACGGACTCAAACACTCGTCTCAACGCAGGAACCGTTGTGTACGTGATCTCCAATTCATATCTCTGGAGTTGTGGCCATTGATAGAAAAACTCGTTGCAGTGATAGTCGACAACACTTTCAATTCACACAACAGTCTCATAATATCTATACATCTCTCGCTGTGCGGTAACTTCACATTCAATGTCTTTAAGCGGTTCTTATAGTGATCGACAAATGCCGACAAGCAATCCAAAGTGTCTTCAGAGTCATAATAACTGCACTCAAATCCAGTCAAACCCTTGACCACCAACTTGTGGTTACCATTGAATAAATCATTTAACTTTAAGTGAATGCGACCGCAATAAGACAGTTGTGTGAGTTTGGCGTATGAATTGATATATCGTGTCAACACAGGCACCAAATACCTCGGAATGTCTATTTGCGTCATTCGTGAGCCGTATGTCCGCTACAGTATAGTGGAGTGTATAGTTTGAGTCCGGTGTGAGGTTTCTCAAGTGAAGTCTGACGTGAATTGTCTTCAAGTGTTTGTATGACTTCATAAGTACTTCAAACACCCGTTCCGTTGTTTCCAATATCACTGTTATCTCAAGGGATGTAATGTTTGGTAACTTCTTGACCACTGACTTCACTGCCGGGAGATCCATGCGGTCTTCTTCCTTGGGACCCACCATGCGATCCACTTCGAGGTAGTGGTGCTTCGAGTGACCGGATGGAAATGTGTTCACCACAAGTATGTGTTGTTTCCGATGAATACTTTTTCGCCATTGTTTGGACAGACATTCATATTGGAAGTTCTCTTTGAAGGACAGATAAGACAACACGAGTCCACACAAGTCATCGCCATATCTGTCGATCGAGTCCTTCGCGTATTTTTCTCCACTAATGCTCTGACCATTGGATGACATCTTTGCCTAAAAAGAGATACAAATATAATATTTCTTATGAAATGATCAGTAAATTAGTGATTGTGTGAAACAAACCTCTTATGCTGTGATTTGGTGGACGAATGTGTGATCAATGTGTTGGCCACGTGTTTATGTGAATAAAAGTTTCAAAAATATGTTGATTTACTACCTGTTAAGCAGGTCTTGCCACTGACCACTGACCATTGGCTACTGATAGGACCAGAATCACAAGGTGTAGGTATTTTGGAAACTTTTATCAGTATTTAATTATTTACAGATTGTATTATGTTTAGGAAGTAAAAAACTGAAAACATTGAAACATTTTAAACAAGGAAATACTTAAATTCTGTTGCAATTTGATTAAATGAATCTAAACTAAACTATTATAAAATATTTCAATTACTAATATTTTACATTAAAATTATATTTAAAACTTAAAGATCGCGAGAAAATTATTTTTAAGAAATAACTTTTATTCAATTTGATAAGAAAACACTTTATAATACAGTTTATTATGAGTTATTGAATGCGAAATATTCAAGCAGTTTGGGGATAGTTTTGCTCAAAATTAAATGAAACCAATTTTGGCAGCCGTTCCACCGATTCCTTGATACCGGCGCTCATCTCAGTCATGGAGACAAATCTCAATGTCATAAGTCGTGGCAAATATGTGTCGATAGCATAGAAAAACCCCGGGTTTACGACTACACTATCGAAATCAATGTCCAAATGCTGTAATCGTTTCAATCCGGACAATGAGTTGAGCGACAAATCCCAACACTTTTCAGATGAGATGATCCAGTATTCGAGTCTCAATAATAGGCTCAAATGTCTTAAGCCTTTCTTACGATTAAACGACTCTAACAATAGTCTCAACTGAGGTACCGATTGGATAGTTATAATCAATTGATATCTCTTGAGTTGTGGCCATTGATTGACAAACTCTTGGCAGTGATAGTCGATTAGATAGTGATTGGTCTTAAAAAGGTTTGTACGGAATGTCAATCCACGCAATGCTTTCAATTCAGACAACACTTTCAATGATTGGATATAATGATCGCTCAACAGGTTATAAATGCTTATATCCAATGTCTTTAAGCTGTTCTTATAGTGTGACACAAATGTCGACAAGAGTTTCAAATTGTTGTCATTTGGGGTATAATTGCATTGAAATGCAGTCAAACCCTTAAACAACAACTCGTTGTTATCATTGAATATATCCCTCAACTCCAAGAGCGCGCCTCCATATGAGGACAGTTGTGTCAATTTAGTGTAATTGGTGTACCGCTTAAACACTTTTAATACGGGTGTCGATGGCACCAGTATTTGAGTCATTCGTGAGCCGTATGTCTCAAACAGTCGGTTCGCTATTTGGGTGTCATTTCTCCCACAAAACCAGACTTTAATTGTCTTCAAGTGTTTGTATGACTTCATGAGTACTTCAAACACCCGTTCCGTTGCTTCCGATTTCACTGTTATCTCAATGCGTGTAATGTTTGGTAACTTCTTAACCACTGATGAAAATATCTGCGAATCCATGCGCTCGACATCAATGTAGTGATCAGTCTTTGGCAAACATGAGTTCATCACAAGATTATGTCTCTTCCGATGAATACTTCTCCGCCACTGTTTGGACAGACATTCATATCTGAAGCTGTCTTTCAGTGACAGATAAGACAACACGAGTCCACACAAGTCATCACCGAATCTGTCCAACGAGTCTTTCGGATATTCCTCATGAGTGCCATTCATGTCATTCGTCGACATCATTGCCTAAAAACAGATAACAATGAAATACTGATTCACATGTAATTGCTATCTATTTATCATTCAATAACACCGATAATCACACGTTAATTGTAATGAAAACAAACCCTTTTGTGTTTGAATTGATCACCACTTGACTGATCCATGTGTTGGTCACGTGTTGTCCGCTATAATGACCA
>CAJPVJ010003271.1:0-11304 GCA_905397405.1 Oppiella nova
AAGAAATAAACTGAAATAAGTGACGCATTCAATGATTTTGTGCTTTAAAACCAAGTGATAAGACAAACGTTGAGCTTTCAAAACGTAAAGTTATAAATATCTGTTACAAAAACACTTCATATGTGTTAGCGTTTAGAAGCTATAGTTTTGCAATACTTTCGCAATTCAATAGTTTGATTCAAAATAAATTGATTGTTTGTTTATAGTTTTGGATTATATTTTCATGCTATATTTGCTATGGTAATGGCTAACTAATGGTAACTAATGATAAAACATGGTTTTTGTGTTACTCTTTAGTAAATAATAAATATTTTTTACTGTACAGTACTACTGTATAATACGATGATAAATATAGTTTATAATAAAACATTTATCTTATAAAGCCTTTATAATACTAGTGTGTAATAAATAAAATTAAATTTAATAACTTATATAAATAGAGAATTATATGTTGGCATTAATTCTAATTTTATAAGTAGGGTTCATTTATTTAGTTTAAAAATAATTTCTCATTTCTAATTTATAGAGAATATTTAAGTAATTATTAAACACAACTGTCTAATACTGTATGGGAAACCAATTATCACACACACACCCACTTATCAAAAATGACACAGATCATGCAAAAACTAGTTTAACGTTTAGTAGACATTCACATGAATTAATTATTTATTAAAAGTCATGAATTTCTCAATTTATAACTCTTGAGATATGCTCTTATAATCTATGATAACAATTAGTTACTCGTCTAATATAATCGGCGACTATTCAAAAGTGTTTCAATGGAAAAGTCTATTAATAAATCAAACGACTGCTAAGACTATGAGAGACAATAGGATACCGAACGGAGAGTCTGTTTCTTATCACTCATAACAATATGTTTTTGGAGTAAATATTTTGCAAGAATTACTCGCAATTGCTTAACAAATACTCTCGATTCAAGCGCTCATTCACAGCATGTCTTTCATAACAAATTCATCGCAAAAACAAACGCTATTTTAAACAATAACTGACTTTCAGAGATTGTCTTTCGGAGGGGACTCATGGCTCGTGGTTTCAGACAAAACGCGCGGAGATTTTGTTAACTTTAAACTCCGGATGAAAAGTGTTAGTTAACCGTCTCATCAAGTATTTTGGTTATCAATCACAACGAAATGCATGCAAATTACCAGTATATTCGCGATCGGCAATGAAAACTACATCAGATCCGCACCAACCCATGCAATCAGAGGCCACACATTCACAGCACAGGGATGTATGGCTGAGGCGAAGAGAGAGCGCAGATGCCATCCATAGCCGTACTCTATAGAGAGAGATAGAGAGAGATCCGACACACGAAACGTCAGTTCAACCTAACAGTCGACTAGAATTTTGTTGGGATTCCTCACTACTTCTGAAAGACTACTCATACATGAGTCCATCAATTGTTATGTGACTCAAAGTCCACTGAATTACAAAAACAGTGTCTTTGTTGTCGATTTCAATTCAAGATTCTTGTGTTATATTCTGTGTTCACTTCACTCGTATTATAAGAGTCTTATATATCAACTGTTATACAGCCGTACATTGTACTCGTATTTTGCAACAACTGTATCCACGCACACAAAAAACTAACGCAAACTAATTTTGTTTAATAAAAGTTGATTTTCCATTTCTTCTCAGCCATTCAATTGGTTTTGCACTAAAACAGATCGACACAAAGGCATCAAATTTTTCTCTCTCATCTCAATCTCAAACTTTTCCCTCTCGTCGCTAATGCAACACAAAAATCAGCAAAAAACTGGTTTTTCCGTCTATTAGACTCACGTTTGGCCCGTAATTTCGTTTAGCTTTTTATGCGAGAAATCTCACTCTTTTGGAGAACTCATGTGGAAAAAAATATTTGTAAATTGAATCACAAATCATCTCTTTATATAAAGTTTTTTATTAAAATCATTGCTGAATAAAACAATACTCTCGACTGCGAAAAAAGTAGATCTAATTTAATTGTTTCGTGCGATTGGAGTCTCCGTATTTTGGGCTCAAATATATATTACATTTAATTTTATCATTTTATTTATGAAGAGACAAAATCCGTGTTGAAGACGAATAAAAGTGAAACAATTTTTCCCCATTCAAACTCTTGGCATACAAAATTTAATAATAATAACTTCGCTAATAATGATAATATGGACACATATTTCAGGCTAACATTTACTGTTATTTGGTGTGACAGTCGCTAATCTATTCACAGCTTTTTGCTGTTCATTAAATACTCGACAGAAAACTACATTGCATTGAATGAGCCGTAGTATTGGTTTAGTGCACAACAATGTCTGATTTAGGCTCAAATCATAGCAAATATAATGACATAAATGAGCTCAAGTGGACAGTACTCGCCAAAGAGGAAGATATTGATGACATTTTCGACGAGCATAAGAGGCAGACCTCCGTTTGGCACAACAACTCATCCCAATTGTCGGATCCGTTGGTCAAGAATTTGATGAAAGAATTGGCGTCTTATGCGAGTCTTACCAGTGATTCCGATCTGTCGCTAACGTTAGATAATCTCAATTATACGCTCAATACTAGCGCTGAACTCATTTTTGAGACCCCGACCAACACCACGGACCCTAAGTTTCAAGTCTACTATTTCTATCAGGTTTGTCACATACTGTATATATGTATTCGTGTTTTAGTTTAGATTTTCATTAGTTTTAATAATTATTTTTATAACTATAATATTCATGCATTCAATAAGCCATTAATATTCGCATATTTAGATACATTTTTAGAGTGCAATTAATGGCTAAAATTCGTGTGAAAGCCGACACAAAACTTTTATAATTACAGTATTTGTAATGCCTATGCTTTAAATCATAAATGATTTTCTAAACATTATTAATTAAACGCCTGTGCTAAATATTAGAGCCGTTTTATTGCTTATTCAAATTATTAGTTATTTTTCGTATAAAATTTATTTTTATAATAACCAGATTTTCATATGAAATTACTTGCCTTCATATTTATATTATAAAGACTTAATAATAATAATATCGCATAAATCGCATCCAATAATCATATCAATCATATCGTATAACATTACAAACGTATAAGATTTATATTAAACTGATGTTAATTTGCAAAACTATTTATATATTTGCAAAAATATTGATTTAATACTTTATATAAATTAATATTATTTATGAGTTACAACATAATTTATTATTTATAATAAGTTAGTAAACATTTAGACAATATTAAAGTAGTGGAATAATTTTGATTCTATGAATAATACAAATCCTATAAAGATATTATTTTCCTTAATGTATAACATATTAACTAATTTAACTACTTTATATAGACAATGTTAATTCTATGAATAATGGTAAAAACTAACACGATAGAATGTAAACTTAATGTAGAATATAATATTATTCCTATAACATAACATTTAATGAATGAAAATTAAAAATATATAAATTTGTCAAATTAAACACATATGAAGTGTTTTTGTAACAGATATTTATAACTTTACGTTTTGAAAGCTCAACGTTTGTCTTATCACTTGGTTTTAAAGCACAAAATCATTGAATGCGTCACTTATTTCAGTTTATTTCTTTAGTCACTCATTACATAACATATAATATCGAGAAAACAGTATTTCTTTTGTTTATTCAATCAAAACACTTAAACGTTTGTCTCAAACAGCGTTCATATTATAACATTTTGAATGAATATAAGCGATACCTTCACTCCATGTCTTGTCTTATAGACGTCTAATACAATTGACTTCATTTTCATGACAGGTCTAGTGTTGGCACTAAATATAATTGAGTTTATTTTAAATATTAGGTTGATTAATTTTTAAAATTTATTTTGTTTTAATATTTAGTTAAAATAACTCTAAAATTTAGCAAGTAATAAATTTTAATTTGTTTTATAATCCTATATTAAGATAAATTATTTTCTAATGCTCAATTCTTGCATTTATAAATATTTTGACATTTAAAATTTATTACAATCTTATGTAAAACTCTACTTATCTTGATCATTAAAAAATTTATCAAAGTTAAATGCATAAACAGTAAATAAAAAAAACTAAATTTAAGATACAAAGTTTTTTTTGCAATTAAAATATCGATAGGAACTACTGTAGTTTTGAACTTGTATTTAATACTATTATAATATCTTGTTAAATACCTTGGTGACAAACTATTTCATATTTTTCTTTTAAAGAAGATTATTAGTATTTATAACCAATTTCTTTATACTGTACCGGTAACATTTAATTTATTTTTATACAAAATTCTTAAATCTGTTTTAAATAGATATTATATTAATATATTATATAAATAATAATAAGTTATTTAACTAGTCCAGTTATAATTATAAAATAAACTTTATAAATATTGATGCCTTCCATACATTCAATCTCCAGAACAATAATATTAATACAGTGCCACATAACTGTATATTAATGCAAATATTATGACAATTTACACATTGAGTGTAATCTGATATTTACCGCAGCATCTCTCTCTCTCTCTCTCTCTCTCTCTCTCTCTCTCCTCGTATACAATATTAAGTTTTCTTTATATAAATAATACGATAAGTAGTTTTCGAATCAAATTCTGACCCAAAAAAAGAGTAAAAAACTCACAAAACATTTCAATATTATAAACATAACCATATCTTTATTGAGTGTTTCCCTAACTATATGTGGGTTTGAGGTTAAGATAAATGACAGCAAATCCGATTAAAGCGAGAGCTGAACTCAAAATATAGTTTGAATTAATAAAAATGCAAATCAAAAGAAAAAACTACGAAAAGAATTATGATTTTTATGATCAATAAAGATGTGAATCTCTTTTCAGAGGGTTTTTCTCCATTAAACCGAAATCCCTTTCCATTCATTGGATAGAAATCTTATTAAAATTATTTTGAAATTAGATCTCAATGTTTACTTAACTATCAATATATTTTAGTTTTCAAATAAATTAGTTTTTTATATTAAGAAATTAAAATTAAGAGTAATCAATAATTTATTTAAAACTAATAAATTAATGCAATCTTTTCAAAAATAAATTTCATATAATTTAATGTAAATATTTAATTTATGTTTATTTCTATTGAAAAGTTTCAAAAAATTATATTGATATTAAAGTGTGAATTAGTTTTAATTTTTGTTGTTTTTATTTAATTGATATATTTGCTTACGGATTATAGTATTAAAAATAATAGTTAAGATAAATATTTGTAATATAAACTAATTTTATATAAAAGTCACGCACTAACGAAAATCTGTCAAAACCGTTTATACTGTTTCGCAATTATAAATTATAACATAATTATGATCCTGATACAATTGACACGAAGGTCACAATCATATTTCACATTATGATAAGCATATAGTGATTATGACAGATGAATAAAATAAATATAATATAATAGGCGATTATTATAATTTATAATTTTATATCGCAATTAAATTTTTTATGTGAATCTGATTTTTCATATTGTTTTGCATTAAAATATTTCTATAATTAGCATATTTCTAAAATATTTTAACAATAAACTGAATGAATTATTTTTTATTCAAAATTCAAAATTTAAGTTAATAATTTTTTAAAATTCATAGACACAATTATAAATAGTGTATTATTTATGACATAATATTGTTAAGATTATTTAAAATCATCACGTAATCAAGCATAATTGATGAAGTCATTCAAATTCTAGAACCCAACTCACCAGTATCAATGCCTTTTAAACTTATAAAGGTGGTATAAGACATTTGTAATATGAAATATTTAACAAATATAACCTCAGTTTTATGTGTTTAATGCACTTGTAATACAGTTTACCATTAATACAGTTATAAATGAGTTCCTAAGGAAAGTGCTGTCGGATAGAAAAGTATTCACTTATTATTAATTAAACCAATAAAATCCTCAATCGTTTTCCACTACTGTACTGCCAGTTGTCTAATAATGACAAACTTTCTGAATTACAGTCACCTATATACGGTAAATCTGTAGACCTTTATATCTTATAGTAGATTTTTTTATCCTTGTATAGAAATAAATAAGAGTTAAAGTGTAGTAATGATTGTCAATTAAATTCATGATTTCTTAGTTATCTATTATTTAGCAAGTAAAGTTTGAGGATTAGTTTTCATTTACACTACAGTATTCTCGATGTTTATATTAATAATAATTTGTTAAGAATATTCACTATTCTGTATTTTAAAGACTACTATAATATATAAAAATAAAATATAAATAAAATTAAAAATTCAATTAAAATAAGTTCAATGTTTGAAATACTATTAATAAATATTTATCAAAACCTTTAAAAATAGTAATACATTTAAAATTAATATTATAACTTCAAATACAGACCGACACATTAATACATTAAGTATTTTCTAGAAAACCTTTGAAAAGTGCAATAAAACTTGAAAATAGATTAATAAAATACATTTTTTATATCAAAAGAAAGTGTGTTTTTTCATTAAAATACACAAATATGTCATTTGATGAAAAAAATTACAAAACATTTGCATATTAATAAACAGACACTAAATTTCGTTGCCCTTAAGAGTCGCTAAAAGTTGGTATAAATTTTTAATGACACGAAAGAAATTGATTTTTCTTATATACAAACCTTTTTGACAAACAAATGAATACATGAATTCGTTATTGATTTTGTCACTCTCGTTGACATTTTAACTTTATTTGATTTATAAATAAATAATAAATTATAATAATATAATAAATAAAGTTTTGTGTGTATGTGTGTGACATGTTGACTAAACTTACGACTGGACAAAGTGCCATAATATATGAATAAATTGTAAAAAGGTGTTATTCATACTGTATATCACTTTATGTTTTATGTTTTTATATAGTCCTAAAATACTACATTAGTTTATGTCAGGATTTGTATCAAAGTCTTGACTTACGTTTTAGTACTTGTTAACAATTTAGCAATTTTATCTGTATTCAAGCATTTGTTGAATTTCTCACATGTGTTATGTATTAATAATAATATATTCTGTAATTATTTGCGCTTAATTCACGTCTCACTTTACAAATAATATTATGTCGACAAAAATTTTCCACTTCTAGTTATTTCAGATTCATTTGATTGACATTTAAGTACTATTCAAAGAATATAGGTTTCAAAGCAACATAAATAGAAACATGGTAGTTTAACCTAAATCAATAATAATCAATTTATAAGAATATTTATTAATTTTAATAATCTACTAATGATTTACTAATAACTTACTATTATATTAATAATAGTAATATATTTTTATGCTTATTAACACCTGTTGTCAAATCTTTTTTACCATGATTTTTACCTATTACCTATTTTATTTAATAAATTATTATAAATTTTTATTACAATAAATTTAAAATAACATTTTCACAATTTCCTAAGGTTTTCTATTGTCTTTATACAAATACCTATACACTATTAGTATATCATTTATAGGATACTTATATTACAGAATATTCTGGTTCTCACAGAATAAGCATACGAATGATTGCCTTGATATAAGTCGTGACATCTAGAAAATCAAATATATATTTTTTATCATTCAAATCGTTATGCTTAAGCTATTATAACATCAATTAATTAATAAACTTTCAAAATATGAGTATAATTTCATATGAATTATAATTCTATATATTATTGTACTCAATTATATTTACATACATTAAAGGGGCAACTATTTTAATTGTTTAACATTTGTCTAATAATTTAATTTAATTTAATAAATTTAAATAGTTAATTAAAATACACCAAATCTAAGATACCATGGTAGCTAAATATAATCCATGTTAACCTTTTATAATCCAAGTATAATCAATATTTTTTTTAATTTGAATCATAAATATTTAATAATCCAATAAATTCTTACCATTTATTGCCAAAACTTTATTCAACACGTTATTGATGTCACGTATTATATGAATGACTCGCAAACATGTGTTTCATTTCGTAAACGTAAACATGTTTTGAAAAAGTTTTCATAATTTGATTGAAATTACAATTCATTTCATATTTGTGTCCCAATTATCACAAAACTATCTTCAAAGCGGATCCACTCGTATCCTCGAGATGTCCATCACTTGCAGCCGATGTCAGACTCAGAGACCAGTTCTCAAAAGACCCAAAAATGTCTGTTTTTGTGAACCAATTGAGTGATAATTAATGGCATTTTGTCTTCCTCTTAGGGATCAGCTCTTTGTAAGTCGTGTTTCTTCCACTGCTTCGAGACCGAAGTCCACGAGACTATCACTTCGGGACAGCTCTTCAAACGCGGCGACAGAGTGGCGATCGGCGCCTCCGGAGGCAAAGGTAGACACCGTTTGACTCACACATTGACTCGCAGCTGATCCCACAATCTCTTCCACACCCCTCTAGACTCGACTGTATTGGCGTATGTCATGAAACTGCTGAACGAACGGTACGACTACGGACTGGATCTACAGCTGCTGTCCATCGATGAGGGCATCGCTGGCTATAGGGATGACTCGCTGGAGACCGTCAAACGTAATCAAAGCCAATACGGACTGCCGCTGAAGATCCTGTCGTACGACGAGCTCTACGGCTGGACTATGGATGCGGTGGTGCGGGAGACGGGTCTCCGCAATAACTGCACGTTTTGCGGCGTATTCAGGCGCCAGGCGCTGGACAGGGGCGCCGCCGCCATCCAGTGCGATGTGATCGCCACCGGACACAACGCCGACGACATCGCGGAGACGATACTCATGAATATATTGCGCGGAGATATCGCGCGCCTCAAGAGGGCCACCAATATAGTGACCAATTGTGGCGATGATAGCGAGCCGTCCGACGAGAGTACCATCGCTCGCGTCAAGCCATTCAAGTACTGCTACGAGAAGGAGATAGTACTCTACGCCTACTTCCAGAAGTTGGACTACTTCTCGACGGAGTGCATATACGCCCCCAACTCGTACCGCGGCTTTGCCCGCACTTTCCTCAAGGACTTGGAGTCCGTTCGGCCGTCAGTTATATTAGATATCATTCATTCGGGAGAAGTAATGGCGCTCAAGGAGAGCGTGCGACTGCCCCCGAGGGGCACCTGTACTCGCTGTGGCTTCATATCGAGTCAGTCCGTGTGTAAGGCGTGTGTTATGCTTCAGGGACTCAACAATGGTTTACCCAGACTTGGGATCGGGAAGAGTAGTAAAGTGCTGGACATTCGCAGACCTGTTGTCCATAAGTCTAATAAATTGCAGTTTTGAGTCGCTTTTCATTTGATGAAACAATTTATTTATTTGAACTTAACATTGATTTTGATAATAATTATGATAATAGAGATAATAGTGTATGTTATTTATATTTCAATAAAATAATATTTTAATAATACAAATGATATGGAGATTATAATACGGGTAATATTAATGGGTATTTAAGAAATGGATTATTTGTTTGTCTGATGAGTGCTTTCGTGTCGATCGAGTCGTGCTTTTGTGGTGAATACTTGTCCGCAACTGTCTTCACTGCAAGCAAATTGTTTGGCAGTATATTATTTAGCTTAATATTTAATTAACTGATTATATTATCTATACTAACTTATAATTAGCAACTTAATCATTGATTATTTTGTTAGTAAAAACTAATTAAAATTGAATAACAATTATCAATGATTAAAATTATATCACGAATGCAACCAAAATTAACCCTACTATATTAAATTATGTATAATTATTTTAAAATGTATAGCATTTATTTTACCTAGATCAGTTTAAATAATGTGCTCATAAATTCTGTAGTGTTACCCATAATCGCCGACAGATTGTGACTCTATTTATGCCACAAATTCTGTGCCACAGAATCGCCTATCGATTGAGACAAACACCAGACTTTGTATAATGAATGAGTTTCCCCAACACTAACCACTTTATATTAACGGGGAGTAGACTAACGGCTATTATGGGACTAATGTAAATAAAAACAAATTTTAATGACAGGCCTTTAAATGAAGCTAGTGAATATTAATTATGATTACACACTGTCTATGCTATCCATAAATGGGTTATAATTACGAGCCACTCCTCGCATTATATTGAATGCCAATACAAAACAAACTTTTTTGGTTCACAAATACACTTTCATCAGTGTGCTTTTCATATTATTTTTTGACATCAAATATAATAATTACTGCCAAAGTAATTGTTTTCGATGGCGACTACTCGCTTGCTATTAGTACAGACTTTTTCGTATGGCTTTTGACTTAATTTAATTACTTTCACTGATAGAGCACAACATATACTAAAAATAGACATAACTATAGACTTCAAGAATATTATTCTGTAATACACTACTGAATCAGTACTGTTTAATGCTTATCATTAAAATTATAGATAGTATAAGTTTTTCTCTCGTCTGATGTGTAAACAAATGAAACTTTGTTTTCAATAAATTAGATTTTAATATGTGAATAGAATATAGTTTTCCAAGAATTAAGTCAAATGTTATGAAATCATAGAAACGATTGTGTTATTCATTCACATGCTCTGAATGAATGCACTTTCTTTGAATACAATTCAATGAATTCATTCATTGTTTGAGATGTTNCTCTGAATGAATGCACTTTCTTTGAATACAATTCAATGAATTCATTCATTGTTTGAGATGTTTCGCTAATATTTATTGTTAAGCTAAATGTCAGTCAATTCGCTTTAATTCAATTATTGATATAAAATATAATTCATTGCCTGTACAATATTCTTATAAATATTGATTCCCCGAGAATTAATGCATTCAAGAATTATATATTTTTATAATCAGTTTATATGCAGAGTATAAGTGCATTACTCATCCAATATTACTGTTAACACTACTTGTGTTGTAAAAGATTTATTAATATTTTCGCACCGATTGTGTGTTTAACATGAGATTTGCATTAAATTTTTAAGACTTTTCTCTACACCTTAACACTGGTGTTGATCTAAACACTACAAAACATTTGCCTTTCACTCGCGAGCATCACCTCCAGAGAGAAAGAGAGAGAGAGAGAGAGAGGAAAGTTAAACAAAAACTTAAATTGCATTTTCTTTTATCAATTCTTTCCAATGCTTTCGCATTAAGTTTTTTGTTGTTTTATCCAAATGTAATGTATTTCCTATTCTAATGCAAATGCAAACCTTTTGCCCAATTTATAGCGTATGGAAGTATTGTTTAACTTTTTCATATCATTTACTACTATATTCTCTAGTAATAAGTGACGGAATGGTCTGACGTTATGTTAATAAAGGGTATAAATAAATCCAATTTCTC
>CAJPVJ010003272.1:0-11302 GCA_905397405.1 Oppiella nova
ATCTCTTCAGCAGAAGACGTCCGCATTGAATGCATACACATAAGTGATGGCACGGATGCAACACACAGTCTGTCCACAAATTGACAATTGTAGTATACTTTACATTTTCTAAGTGTATATAAAATTAGTTATAAATTACCTCTTTGGTGATCCATACAAATAACACATTCTTTATCCCGTATTATAATTGATTGTTGATCACCACTGGATTCGCTTTCAGGTTCAGTCTTTCCTGAATTGATTGCACCCAAGTCTGGCACTGTTTGCGCGAATCTATGATTTATGCCTTTATTCTCATATAATTGTCGTACGAATGCTAACAAATATAAGTGAAGTACAATAAAAATGAATGAATTAATGAACAAAATGAAAAAATACCTGATTTTCTGGCCTCTCTCTGCTGTTCGTTCAGAACTATCGGTTCGTTTCCAGACCTAAAGAAAGCAATTCTTCCCATTTTCTCCAGAAATTGTCGAACTTTTGATTGAATTAAATTAGAATATAATTACAATTTAATGCATTAAATAATTCATCTGTGGTATATGAATCTCAAATCAAACCTCTTTCTAATGTCTGAAGTGATGTATAAGTTCTTGAGGGCAAGAGTTCAACTTCGGGTACAAAATAGACCGGATATAAGAAGCGAACGCCTAAACAACGCTGTAAGGCGTGAAACAAACATCAAATTGTGATTTAAGGACTCATTAGTAAATGACAAACATCTTTGCAGTTTATATTTTCGATGATCTGATCGATGGATAATCGCATGGAACTCGTGGCTATAATTGCATTATCAGAGCAACACATCGATATTTCTGTGTATAAAACAAATAAAATCATTAAAAATTAAGTGAATATGAATTGTCGTATGAATAATACGTTTGAATATATTCTGTTTGGCGACAATGTCTTCAGTAACGCATTCAAAGATGAACTCCGCTTCCCGGACGGCGTCCTCTAATTTGGTGAAGCAATACACCTCTCCCTTCATATTGACATAAATAGTTAATTGCATACTATATATGTTGTAAAATTAATGAAATATTAATGAAAATACAAGAAAATTCGTGTTTGTTATGAGTCCGTCCTCTTTCAGGATTCTTTTGTCTTCGTTTATAATTAGCGACACTTTATTGAGAGTAACGGTGTTCTGGTCCTGAACTCTCACCTCATGTCCCCCATAGGCTAATGAACCTAATCATCAACATTCATAAATACTCTGGTATAATTCTAGTATATGCTATGGTATAATAATAATTCTAGTCATATTTAAATATTAATATTTTAAGTTAAGAATGGTTATTAAACTATTAGATTATAATAAGGTATGAATGAACTACACTATTTATACGTTTCTACAGGATGTGCTTACTGGTTAGCTAGATCAAATGGTTTGTAAAATACCTGCAATTTTGACCCCTAGAGTCCCGACACCAATGACAGCCACTCTCACCATTACTTATGCTTAATATCACTTCTCCTTTACTTTACTGACAATAATAATAATAAACAAAATGACATCGCTTATAAAGAAATTAATCGATTGATTGCATAAATGTTACGAAATTTAGTTGCTTTGCGACCAAACATAACATTAAAGAAATCTTCAAAATATTGTGCAATGAATTAAAAATGAAAATACTATTCCTAATGCTTATGATTATACAACTACATCGATTAACACTATAATTTGAAGTTATGCCAAATTAAGTTATATTTAATTAATGTATAATCAGTTGCAGAGATTTGAAGTGTAATTTAGTACTGATAAGATAATACAAACGAAAACTATACAAATCAAGAATTGCAAAGAATTTATATCAATGTATACATTACAACAATTATATTTACAATACATCGTTGAATTATTTATTGCAAAATATTTCATATGTAAAATATGCAATATTAATTAAACGATTTACTTATTAATAATGAAATTAATACTTTAAATGTAATTAATTTGTGTTAAAAATATATAAATAAAAATATAATATACTATTCTGTTAACTTTTATATAATTAAGCTCTTTTTGAATTTAAATATAAATTCTGTAAAAATATTTATTCCATTTATAATTGATTTGAAATTTAAGTTAAATTTGTAAATGTAACATTTCTACCATCCAAATAAATAAAATGTTGCTGTTTACAATATTTCTACCGTATAGTAAACTCTAACGTATATACAAATACAGACATATTCTGTATAAAATTCTGTAGAGAATCGGATCAATAAATGTAATGTCGGTTTGTTTACATAATTCTCTGTTTGGTTGCTATCAATAACAAAGTGTTTTGACTTACAATTCAGAGTTTATTTGAGATTTTGACATTTTTTAGTATTTTTATATACATTAGACGATATTTCATAATTTTTAACCATATTAATTTAATGTAAAATATTTATTTGAGAAATTGTTTAAGATTTTGTTAATATTCTGGCAACATTGGTGAAAATATTGTTTTCTAAGTATTGTTAAATAAATAATAGCTCACAATATGTTTGAAATTCTGATTGTTAACATTTGTAAAAGACATTTCTGTGCATTTGCCTGATTTGAAGTGACGATTCCGTGTTGAACCGATCGTATAAATAATTACTAAAATGACCAAAGAGTGCAAATATAGCAAATATATCAATAGCTCCTCGCGATCACTGGCCTTAGAACAGGCGTACGTTCACGACGTCTACTCCATCATTGCCATCAACACATCCCTGTGCTCTCCCGTCAGATCTCATGTCAAAGAATTCCTTTTCGAAGAGTTTGAAATTGGAAATTGTGTTCTCGATGTCGGTTGTGGTGATGGTAAGCAATACCTCTATCATTGTTTCAATTCTTATGCAATATTCTCTATAATTCTTTCAATTCTTATGCAATATTCTCTACTCTATAGGAAAATATCTAAACTTGAAGTCAGATATAGTAGTGATTGGACTCGAGAGGTGTTGTGAATGGTTTTGCAATGATCTCATCAAATGTAAAAACATTTACGGGCCTCTATTTGTCGATTATTGGCCTCTACAGTACATAAACGGTAAAGCCCTGCTGAAAAAGCTGCCACAGAACACAAGGCCACAAAATGTAGTGCAGAGCTGACAACTCGCTTCCCAATTTCGAGATCGAGAAATCACAAGAATTCTCAAAATTGGGGGTAAAATCCTGTTGACAGGTAAATATTGATTAGCAAGAGCTTTATGTTAATTATCGTATTTAAATACAATACTAATTATCACTAGTCTTTCAATGAATTTTGGCATTTGAAAGTTTATTTAAGTTAATTTTGCTGAATATTATTAGAATTTGAATAATATTATACTAGAATATAAAACTATACTATACTATACTATATTATACTATAATACAATTTCCTATTAAATATTAGTGACGAGTGGACCGGCTGTTGGTCGTGAACTTCAATCACAAGACGTGTTAATAAAATTAGAGGACTATCCAAACAAAGTGAACACAAATATCAATAGTAGTGAAACGGACAGTGAGTCGAGTAGCAGTGGTTACAGTAACAGTAATTATGGGAATACAGTGTATGAGTCGTGCAATACTCCAAACTCGGAGTTCGGCAGTTGTTATAGTTTTGTACGAAACCGGAGATAAACAGCTAATAACCGGAGATGTCATGTATTTGCCATTTCGGGACGACTTTTTCGACGGTGTCTTGTGTTCCGGTGTTTTACATCACGTCTCGACTGTTGAGCGAAGGGTTAAAGCTCTCCGAGAAATCACAAGAATTCTCAAAATTGGGGGTAAAATCCTGTTGACAGGTTAGCAAGAGATTTATGTTAATTATCGTATTTAAATAATTACAATACTAATTATCACTAGTCTTTCAATTAATTTTGGCATTTGAAAGTTTATTTAAGTTAATTTTGCTGAATATTATTAGAATTTTGATATTATACTATAATATAAAACTATACTATACTATACTATATTATACTATACTATACTAACTATACTAACTATACTATATTATACTATAATACAATTTCCTATTAAATATTAGTGACGAGTGGACCGGCTGTTGGTCGTGAACTTCAATCACAAGACGTGTTAATAAAATTAGAAGACTATCCAAACAAAGTGAACACAAATATAAATAGTAGTGAAACGGACAGTGAGTCGAGTAGCAGTGGTTACAGTAACAGTAATTATGGGAATACAGTGTATGAGTCGTGCAATACTCCAAACTCGGAGTTCGGCAGTTGTTATAGTTTTGTACGAAAAGCTCTCCGAAAGTTCAGTTTTACGGGAAGTTTCGGGAGTTTGCAGTCGAGACGCACGAGTGGTAATAAGTCGAGGACTTCCAACGGATCTTCTCTTTCAAAAGAAGACTTTCCCATCGAATTGAGAAATCTTGAAGACATTGAAGACGACGACTCGTTGAGTGCAGTCATCGATAGTCCCGTTCCCGTGGATTGTGATATAAATTCTGTAAACGATAGCAATAGAAGTCATTCAAACCTTTTGAACAGTTCATCACTTTTATCGATAATCAAAGAACACATCATTTCATTTCAGTTTCAGTTCAAATCAAAGAACTCAATAAACAACGAATCAAATAATAGAAACGGATTTCCCCACAGATTTAGTTTACCCCTGAGTTTCAGACGAACTGAAAAACCCAAGACTACTCTTAATATCATTAATCGGATTAATAAAAACATAATCAATGAAACACAAGAGGTTGACACCACTTCTCAGGAAATGACAAACAATTGCAAACCAATTGTTCAGAACAATAAGGGAGTGATCAAAATATTACAAAAATCATTTTCATCGGACTCACTCTCGTCAAGACAGGCCAGTCTCGACACTACCGGCGCTCAACTTATTGCCTATTACTCGATGCCAGAACTTCACACTTTAAATGAAACACAATCTAATGATTTGTCCGCTCCTTCTAACCGAAAGACAAAAAGTAAACCAAAACTTCTAGACTTACATCCAATCACTTTCATTGACACCAATCAAGACATTCATTCACACGAGTCAAAGGACTCGCCACTGAAAATGCAATCCAAATGTGAGTCATTAGAAAAGAGCAATCAATTGACACAACCATTGAATTCACAGAACAAGAGTCCAAAAGAGAAAGAAATTGAAGAAATTGAAGAAATTATAGAAAAAGACAACAAATCTGATGAAAATGAAAGTCTATTAGAAAGGGAAGAAATGGATGATTGCGTTCATGGGAACGAATCGGTGCCACAAATGCAAAGCAATAATAAATTTCCGAAGAAGTTGTTAAGACAAAGAAGTTTTAGCGCTGATTATCAGCCGGAAGTACCAAAGCCTCAGTCAGAACAGCCCCGACGCTTCTCTGCCAGTCCTAACATAGGGTCCACTCGTGTGAACCAAATCGCACACAATTACCAACAGATCAGTATTGATAGCGAAGAGTCTTTTGTAACTATAATTCCTGCCAATCGAAGCACTCGACAGAGTGTTACCGAAGCCATCAATAATACCGACACTTTTGCCGATTTCGAGACCGACTTCTTGAGCTCTTCCACAGACGACGCCTGTTATGAGGATTTGGTGGGCGAACAGACCTCCGAAGATAACACAAGTGCCTCCGATGTTACGGAAGTAACAAAATCGACGACAAAGTCTGAAGACAAGAGCTCAAGTGAGTGTCAGTCGTCGACGCCCTCCCCTCCCACTACTCTTCACAGATATTTCCACGTCTTTCGGAGCGGAGAATTAGAACAACTCATTGAACAAAACATTCAGAATCTTCATGTCGTCCACTCATACTATAACGAAAGGGCCACTTCTTGGTGTGTTGTGGTCGAGAAAGTGCACGTTTGGACCATCTGAGCCCATAGAGGGGCTCACCTCTCAGCACATCCGCACCTGAAGACCACTCAGTCATTCAAATGACTTCACACTCATATTATCACCGATTATACGATAAAACATTTATGTTATACATTAGTATAGACTCAGAATACAGTTACAAACAATTGAATGAATGTTTCACAAGAATAAGTCTATTAAAGTAAGTGTTAGTTTGGTAAAGTTTATCTGGTTTGTGGTTTGATTCAAGTGCTCAGTTGGATATACTGTTAGTGAGTCCTCTTTAGCTCACAAATAATTCAATTATTTGAGAATTTTTGAATTCAAGTTTCAGAGCTTTTTTGTTACAAGAATTTAGTTTATAAAAGACTTGAGAGAATAACATAATTACTGTCCATATCTCTGACCTATAGCTCTGGTACTGATATTCAAAATCCATTTCTTTTTTGTGAAAGAAATTTTAAGTATAAATAAATAATTGTTAAGAGTATTGGAATAAGTTCTACTTGTGTTCAATAAGAAATAATATAATGATAATTATTATTATGTAGTTTTAGAGTCACTATAGAATAATTATATTTGTAATAAACTGTTGATAAGTGTTAAGTCATTTTAAAGCAATTGTTTATTTATATCGAATTTATAATATAGTAATTCATAAATAAGAAGATATTATACTCAAAATAGTTTTGTAGTTATTATTTCCGCACAAAATAAAGGTTTTCAAAAAATTACTTCGGACTAAATTTATTTATAATTCAATTCCTAAATGATACGAATAAAAATACCTTTCATAAAATAAATTACTTTTTTGGGAAATAAATTCAAAGCAATATTGAAGTGTCAAACCTGAGGCTAAACTTGCGCTTACCTTCTCTTTCAATTAACAAATTAATGACAAATCTCCTTAATTTGCAATAAATGTTTTACCTTTGATTAGATAAAAAATGTTCATTGAAATAGAAAATGCCTTCAAATCAATAGAATATTTGATGTAAAAGTTTTAGTACTTATAGAAAGTTACTTATAGAAGGAAATGTTAATTTGAATATAAATCATAAATGTGTAAAATGAAAGCATTAGTGAAAATCAGCTCAAGAAACTGGATATAAGTACATAACCTTTAGGTAAGGCCAATGTCTGGATTGCCTTCTCTCGCGTTTGCATTGGAAATAATTGTTTTCTTTAAATATCTAAAGATCAATGTTTTATTTGAATAGAAAATTACAATTAAATCATCAAATAATGAGTTATTCTTTGTATCGATCACTTTGTAAAAGCCTTTCCAACTCTTCTTTCAACTGTTCCTCCGTTGACTCGAACCCTGTTTTGGCCCAAAAAGTCTTCAATTCATTGATTATGTCTTTAATCAAAGTTCGCTTTTTCACTCTTCCGGCTATTAAATGTCCAGTGAATGGGAACTCAGGTATTGTCCACTCGGATATTGCGGAGATATGTGAGAATAGACCGCAATATTTCATACATTCAATAATAGATTTTCTTAAATTATTTTGATTTGGCTTAGGAGTGAGCGCTAACTGTGATCGCAATGCTTTCATGTCTTCATTCAAAAGGGTTTCTCTATTTTTAATTATATAAAGAATGCATTCCTTCTCATAATTGGAAAGTTTGAGTCGTTTGGTCACATCCAACAGTTCATCCGAGTCTTGAATAAGTGCCGCAAACAAAGTGTATGCCTCCCAACCACTCATTACCCCAGTGTTCACACCATTCATCAAATTGTTGAGAACTTTTCTAAACTCCGATAAATCACGTGAAAAGTCGCCGCTTAGTTGTGTCTCATTTGCATTCCTTTGATTGACTTTAAATCCTAAATGCTTTCCAATCTGAATGTTATTAAACATAACATCGATTACATTCTCGCAGTTTTTGATGACAAGAATTCTCTTCATTTCGGCCCAAATCCTTTCGCCACTAATTATCTGCAATCCGTCGCAATTGGACTTAATTGTGGACAGAGTTTGCAAATCATGTGTTTGTGAGGAACCAAATCGGGCGTGAAATCGGAAATAACGGAAAATTCTGAGATAATCCTCTCGTATTCTGGACGCAGTGTCGCCAACAAAACGAATCCTTTTATTCTTCAGATCATTCTCGCCGTCAAAATAATCGTAAAGAATTCCGTTTAAATCCAAAAACATTGAATTAATGGTCAAATCGCGTCGGGAGGCATCTAAATGAACGGTGAGTTTGTCATTAGACCCTAACCTGTCTGACATTAATCATAGAAATAAACCTATTTTCCAGTCATTGACGAACACGACCTCTGCATGTCGTCCATCAGTGCACTTATCAATACGTAAAGTGGTTATTTCAAACTGATGCTTGTCATTGATCCTCGCGGTGACAGTGCCGTGTCGTTCACCTTCAAGAACAACTCAATTACACCTCAATTCAAATATAGTGTTCAGATTTATGTGTAATTACCTGAAGGAGTGGTTATAAGACGTATATTGTCTTTGTCTCTATGAGTAAATGATAATTTATATTCATTGAAATGCATTTCAATAATTTCACGAATTTTCACTCAAATACCTCATGATTCTAATCATCTGATCCGGTGTTGCATTGGAGGCAAAGTCAATATCATTTGGTTGAATACCACACATGATATCCCTAACCGCACCGCCGGCCATACGCTATAATAGCGATTAATGATATGCAAAATAAATAAAACTATAATTTTGTTGTAAATCTTAAATATAATACTAAATACCAGTTCATATCCATTAGATGTGAATATGGTTTCGAGGATTTTGAGTTCAGGTATAACCGAAATCTGTTTGAATATATTGAGTGCTTCGCTATTCTGTGACAACATTTTCTGAACTAATTTCGCTTTTAATGATGTTTTCAATTGAATTGTAGTGATTGTGCAGAATTTGCGGACAAATGAAGTGAATATCATTTCTAAAATAAGAGTCGATCGCAATGGCATTGGATTATTATTGACGACATTATCACTAGAGTATTATATCGTATTTAGCTTTTGGCGAAAAGTTCAATAAAAGTCTCAAATATCGATAACCTCTCGTAACCTCCGATTCAATCGAAGGATTCAATAAAAATTCCGAAGAATATGACTTTATATTGAAGTATAACTGTCTTATGAGTTAGTCTTAACAGCAATGATAGCAATGATCCGGAAAAGTGTTGTATTGGAAGGACAAGGATCCTCTCAATCGTTTGTCTCCTTGGCCTCAATGATGACTTACTTTCACTCAATTCATTGTCTGAATGTGTGATCAAACTATGGATTACTTCCACTTCACTCCACCTCGAAATCTGTAAATTAGTATAAAAGCAATGAGTTTTCACTCAATTCTCACACAAATTCAAAAGTTTTAAACTTCTAATTCACTGAACAATCATCACTTCTATACACTTAATCTCAACTCATAATTAGCTTAATATACAATATTTTGAGTAATATCTGGCAATTCTCTAATTAAATATATGCCATCAATTGATAAATCGGATAATTGTTTGCGACTAATATCAGGTAAAAATAATTTCCTAAAACCAATCGTTTAAATCATTGAAAACATGAATAAAACAATTGAAACATAATTTCTAGTTATATAAGAAAATGGTGAAAATTGATGAAGTATTAAAAGTGGAGATAATATGGGCGGCAATAGCGGTGCTGTTCGTGTTGGGCATAAGTGGTGTGATATCGGAGGAGAGGGAGACTAAGAGGAATGGGTCGGAGAACAAGTTGGTGACGAGCAGTGGACACAATAAGATGTACTTATGTCTCAACAACTGTGCCCTTTGTGACTATGGATTACTTCCACTTCACTCCACCTCGAAATCTGTAAATTAGTATAAAAGCAATGAGTTTTCACTCAATTCTCACACAAATTCAAAAGTTTTAAACTTCTAATTCACTGAACAATCATCACTTATATACACTTAATCTCAACTCATAATTAGCTTAATATACAATATTTTGAGTAATATCTGGCAATTCTCAAATTAAATATATGCCATCAATTCATAAATCGGATAATTGTTTGCGACTAATATCAGGTAAAAATAATTTCCTAAAACCAATCGTTTAAATGATTGAAAACATGAATAAAACAATTGAAACATAATTTTTAGTTATATAAGAAAATGGTGAAAATTCATGAAGTATTAAAAGTGGAGATAATATGGGCGGCAATTGCGGTGCTGTTTGTGTTGGGCATAAGTGGTGTGATATCGGAGGAGAGGGAGACTAAGAGGAATGGGTCGGAGAACAAGTTGGTGACGAGCAGTGGACACAATAAGATGTACTTATGTCTCAACAACTGTGCCCTTTGTGTCCGTCAATGGGAGACCGGTCTCTACAGCGNGTGTTGGGCATAAGTGGTGTGATATCGGAGGAGAGGGAGACTAAGAGGAATGGGTCGGAGAACAAGTTGGTGACGAGCAGTGGACACAATAAGATGTACTTATGTCTCAACAACTGTGCCCTTTGTGTCCGTCAATGGGAGACCGGTCTCTACAGCGGCGAGAAGTGCGCCAAACGGTGCCTCAAATTCACCCGATTGGGATCCCAACACCTGGGCCTGACGTTAGTTTAGTTTGATAAGTTGGTATTTGAGTAGTTTTCATTTGAGTCCTCTGTAAGTGAGTGGTGGTGTAGGTTGTGAATCCGTATGGAAAGTATTAGTATACCATATTATCACCACATTTCTCATTATTTATTGGACACACGCTTAGGTTTTTTTAATTTTTATTATGTTTTGTATATGAATTTGTTATTAACTTTGCCAAATTTGTTATCAATTAATGCTTTTGTTTATAATTTATTTGCTAATTTAGATATTTTTACAATTGCAGGCCTTTGTACTTAATTTACTTGAAATAAACTGTTTTAACTTACATTAACGTGCAGTTAATTGTATCCAAATATGCATTCAATTTAAAGCTAATGTCCATTAAATGAGACGTTAAACACAATTAGACGAAACAATGTGTGAATATGTGTTCACTTTTCAATGCAAACATGTGATGCAATTATGGCACATGTTTTGACATGACTTTCATTAATAAGTTTTACTCAGAAAACTATATTTCATTTATAGATAATATTAAAGAGTTAAATGTGTTGTACTCATGAGTGTTATGGAAGAGACAATTAGTTAGAAATGATATGCAAATGAAGTGAATTGAAATGATTACAAACTGTAAGCCAATAATGTGTGTCATAATGAGAAGTATATAAACCGTTTGCATGTATTGCCCACTGAGTTAAGCCTTGAGTTCGCACAAGAGGTGACATACAGGCGCTGCAGTCGCCTCTATATGCCTTTGGGAAGGTCTGAGAGCTCCGTTCGACAGTTCGCGAGGAACTTCTTCCTAAGGAAGAGTCGGACAATAGAAACGATACACAACTGACTGTCGCGATGAGTGACGGCTCGATAGAGTCTGACATCTATGGCATCAGTTGTGGTGAAACGGTGTCCGACGGAC
>CAJPVJ010003273.1:0-11302 GCA_905397405.1 Oppiella nova
TTTGGTCTAATTCTATGTTATGTCGAAAAACATCATATGAATGAACAATTCTAGATTCTATAGATATGTTGTACTGCAAATATGTCCCTGGCCATGAGTATTTAATTTTCTCATTAAATCCACCTATTCTACACTTTTCTATACAATCTGTCAGTGATTTATATCCCATTCCTCGGTAATCAATACAGTCGGTGTCATAGGGTTTGGGCAATAATTTGATAATTGATTTCTTGTATTCAAAATAATATTCAGTTATTAATTTGGTTTTCAGTGGATATTCAATGTATTGTACTCTATATAGATGTCTAATTAGTTGATTCCTGTTATGAACAGCCACTGAAACTTTGGAATCATGTGGCAAAATAATCCTGGTATAAAATATAGCATTTAAGTAGTCTTTATAAATCATATCATTAGGTATTTGAAAGTATTCATCGGATTCTCCATTGAGTTGCGATAAAAACGTGAAACACATTCTGTTTATAATAAATATTATTATTTATAATAAATTAAAAATTATAAACAGATATCTTACTTATTATAATCAATTGATTTCCTTATGGGACTAAGTTTCTCACATTTGTCATAATAATTATCATTATTATTGTTTTTAATGGTGGTTTTATTAATAAATCTATTTCCCAAAACATGACATACGCTAATGATATCGTTAAATGTGTAAAACATATCAAACTGCTGTCTAACCGTATAATTACTGCAAAATATTTTAGCTACAACTTGTGATTTGTGCTTGTTGACTCCATTTCGAGATATATTCAATTGGTCCAAATAGTGATCCTTTAAGACATCTATTTTGTCGAAACACATAGTGATAGCCGGCAGAGATATGACCGAAAAATCTCCATAACTGACAGAAGTTGTGGTTTTGTATGAGAAATATATTTCACAAATTTTGCTGATTTGATACAAACATGATATGAAACAAATGATAAAAAATATTTGTCGATAGAATTCAATATTAAGTCTAATAACCATTTCTAAGATATTTATTTAATCAATAACATTCAACTTAATTAGCATTTTCTAAAATATCGTTTAAATTATCAGAAAAATTAGTTATAAAAGCAATGCAATGTATAAATTCTATATGAATAATTTATTTAAACTTATAGAATATAAATATTTTTATTAACAATTTTGTTAACAAACATTGATATATATGTCATATTAATTTTTGTGTAAAATATATCAGTTAAATAATCCTTATAAGTCATATCATTAGGTATTTGAAAGTATTCATCAGATTCTCCATTGAGTTGCGATAAAAACGTGAAACACAAACTGGGTAATATATAATAAATAAAATTATTTAAATTAATATATAATTTAAATTATGAATTATGAATTTTTAAAAAATTTATATAATAGTTTTTAGATAAAAGTCATAGTTATAATTTTATAATAGTTTTATAGTACTTGCCTATAATAATTAATTGATTTTCTTATGGTACTTATATTTACACATTGGTCATAGTATTTATTATACCAATTATGAATTATTGATGATTTATTAATATATCTATTTCCCAACACAAAACATTGCCTGAATATTTCATTATAATTGAAAAACATGGCAAACTGTTGTTCAATCGTATGATTATTGCAATACTTATAGACAGCTATTTGTGATAAGTTTCTATTGACTGTAATTCTAGTAATATTCAATTGATTCAAATACTCATCCCTTAAGATATCCATTTTGTCGAAACATATAGTGATTGCCGGCAATGATATGACCGAAAAGTCTCCATAACTGACAGATGTTGTGGTTTTGTATGAGAAGTATATTTCACATATTTTTGTTATTTGATACAAACATGATATCAAACAAAATATGAAAAATATTTTTCTAAAAAGAAAAACATTAAATTTAATTAACATTTTTATAAAATATAATTAAAATTATTTATCAGGCTGAATGCTGATAGTTTAGTGGTTTATTTCATATGAATTGTTTAGTTTTGACAATTTCTTGACAACTTTGCAGATAAGTTATTTACACAACATGTTTGTCTTTTTATTGTCTTTTTATACAAATACAATCATTAAAATTAAAAAATCTTTCAAATGAAAAAATATTTAATTTTGTTATTGATAAACGATATATAAAATATATTGATTATTTTCAATATTCATTTACACTATATTAGTTGTTTCCTATATAATTGTATTTCCCATAAAGATTATTATTTACTGATATATTTATATTTAAAAATTAGTTCTATTATAACATTTATCTGAACACTTCTCGTAATTATCAAGATCAATTTAATAGACTAAAGTCACTATATTTACACGATTTGTTTCATGAATCCACTAATAATTTTAAAATAAGCTAGATAAAGTATGGAAAATGTATATTTTTAATTGATGATAATGCTTTTAATAAGATATTTTATAATTGTAGTTTTATTGTAAAATTTCAATAAATGAAGCCCATTTAAACAAATGTAGTATCACAAAAAATGCTTTATTTTAGTTTTTACTCTTTAATCTTTAATCTTTACAATAAGTTATATGTAAAGTTTAAAGCAATATTTGAAGATTAAAATTAAAGCTTTTTTTGTGATACTACATTTGTTTAAATGGGCTTCAAATATTTATGATTTTTATTTACATTAAATTTACATTTTTTACATTTACATTTTATTTATTTCTATAAAATTTCAATTTCAGGCATAACACGATTAGGTTTAACATTATTATTTTGGATTGTCCTATTAATATGAATATTTGGTGAATTTAAATTAATTTGTATTTTTTTATTAATTTTTAAAACTCTCATGTAATAATTCGTAAATTTATAGTTCATGTATAGATAGCATTTGTGAATAACATTTGATAGCATTATAATAGAGAATCCAAACCATAGGTTAACATAGGATGCAATATATGACACAAACTCTTCAAACAGTATTTTCGGTGAATGAGTGTATATAATATCGGGAGTTTTAGGTGGGACAAATATTATAATAAAACCTCTCGATGTCAAAGTTTTAGGTTTAATAGTTATTTCATATGCTTCTTTATTACAATCACTTCTATGACCACAGATTTGTATACATTTGTTGGCTATTATTTGGTCTAAATCTATGTTATGTCGAAAAACATCATATGAGTCGACAATTCTAGAATCTACTGATATGTTGTATTGCAAATATGTCCCTGGCCATGAGTATTTAATTTTCTCATTAAATCCGTCTATTCTACAATTTTCTATACAATCTGTCAGTGATTTATATCCCATTCCCCGGTAATCATAACAGTCGGTGTCATAGGGTTTGGGCAATGATTTGATAATTGATTTCTTGTATTCAAAATAATATTCAGTTATTAATCTGCTTTTCAACGGATATTCAATAAATTGTACTCTTGATTGATGTCTAATTAGTTGATTCCTGTTGTGGACAGCCACTGAAACTTTGGAATTATGTGGTAAAATAATTGTGGTATAAAAGATAGCATTTAAGTAGTCTTTATAAATCATATCATTAGGTATTTGAAAGTATTCATCGGATTCTCCATTGAGTTGAGATAAAAACGTAAAACACATTCTGTTTGATGAGATTAAATATAATTATTGATAATACAATAAAAATTATAAAACAAATATCTTACTTATCATAATTAATTGATTTCCTTATGGGGCTATGTCTCTCACATTTGTCATAATATTTATCATCATTATTATTAATGGATGCTTTATTAGTAAATTTATTTCCCGAAACATAACATTCACTAAAAATGTCGTTAAATGTGTAAAACATATCAAACTGTTGTCTAACCGTATAATTACTGCAAAATATTTTAACTAAAATTTGTGATTTGTGCTTGTTGACTCCATTCCGAGATATATTCAATTGATTCAAATAGTGATCCCTTAAGACATCCATTTTGTCGAAACATACAGTGATTGCCGGCAATGATATGACCGAAAAGTCTCCATAACTGACAGATGTTGTGGTTTTGTATGAGAAATATATTTCACATATTTTGCTCATTTGATACAAACATAATAGAAAACATAGAATGAAAAATATTTTTCTAAAAAGATTAACATTAAACTTAATAAACATTTTTAAAAAATTTCATTCAAGTTAGTCAACAGGCTATATGTTAAAATATTAGTACAGTAGNGTATTAAGTATTTGTTTTAAGTAATAAATTAAATGGTCATTTATTGACAATTTTGCTGATATTTATGCAACATGTTTGTCTTATTTATATAAATACAATTACTAATATTAGAAAATATTTCAAATGAAAATTTTTGTTAAATATAATTTTGTAATATAAAATTTATTGATTATTTGCAATAAACATATACATTATACTAGGTGTTTACTATATAACTGTATCCTTGAAAATTATTATTTACTGAAATATTAATATTAAAAATTAATGCTGTTATAATGATTATCTGAATAATTAGTTATCAAGATCAATGTTATAGATTAAAAACCACTATATTTACTTGATTCTTTCACGAATCCACAGAAATTACAATATGCGTGTGTATATATATAACAGTATATATATATTATAATTATGATAATTGCTGATAATGTTATTCATAATATCTCTTAACTTTTATCCATAAGGCATCATTGGGGAAACTATAGATAGTCGATATTAATCGAAGCCTGTACATTTTAATCTTATACTACGTGCTCAAAGTTGCAAAAAGTTGCAAAAACTTGTCAAACTTAGAATGAAGATTTACTGCTATTTAAATACTACTGTAGTATGTTATGCTGAAGTTGTTAAGATAAATATAATAATCTTAAAATTGTTTTATGTTTAAGTAGAAAACATTTTTATATTGAAATAAATTAAAAATACAAAGTAAATCAATAATAATAAATATAACATACAATAGTAAAATAACATAATTCTAAGTTTGTGTAAATAAAATACATTTATTGACAAATGTTTTATAATTTACAAATAGTGTTTCTCATTATGTCTTATAACATTTAAATTGATATTTTATTTTGACATATTAAAATTTTTTACAAATATTAAATAATGGCATTTAATAATTGAATCCATTTAATAAAATTATTTATTAAAATTTAAATTAAACACAATTTATAACTATTTTATTTATAATAATTTTATTTTGACATATTAAAATTTTTTACAAATATTAAATAATGGCATTTAATAATTGAATCCATTTAATAAAATTATTTATTAAAATTTAAATTAAACACAATTTATAACTATTTTATTTATAATATTTTAATGCTACAACTAATATAAATTTATTACATATCAATTTAATACTTTAATTTTTGTTACCATTATTACTGAATTTAGTTTTTACATTAAATATTACATTTTATTTATTTATTTTATTTCAATTTTCAAAGTAATAATTTTAAATAATAAATTAAATGGTTATTCATTTATATTTTCCCTGAAATTTACACAAAATGTTTATTCCTCAATGCAAATACGATTATTTAAATTAGAAAATATTTTATATGAAACAAATTAAATTCATTTAATTTTGTAATATAACATCAATTGATTTTACTTATTTACATTATTAATACAATTTATTCTAAATATTTATTATTGAATACAATGATATATTTATAAAAATTTTTATTATAAAAAATGGTGTTATTCTGTAATTTACATATGTATGTGATATTAAAATTAGACATAAGGTTGTATTTGCAGTTGGGAAGGGATTTTCAAAATAATATTAACTAAAATATTAAATTTTAGAACATGAGGTTATTCAGAATATAAGATAATTTAAATGTGAACATGTTATTTCTGTACATACAATTATTTTAAAGAATTTAAAGGTTCAATGTGATTAATCCTGACATTATTTATTATTTTAATTCTAGCATTAATTCGGAGTTTATGTTTACACATTTTGATATTATTAATCAAGTTAAAATAATTTGTCATAAATTTAGTATTAAAATTTAGATAACATTTATGTATTAAATTGCATAGCATTATAACTGAGAATCCAAACCATAGGCTAACATAGGATGCAATATATGACACAAACTCCTCAAACAGTATTTTAGGGGAGTGGGTGTATATAATATCGGGAGTATTTGGTGGGAAAATTATTATACAAAATCCTACAGATGTTGAGAACTTTGGTTTTATGTTTACCTCAAATAACTCGTGATTGCAATCTCTTCTATGGCCACACATTTTGATACAATGTTTGCCTAACATATGGTCCAACTCCGGAAAATATCGAAACAAATCGATTGACTCAATAATTGTAGCATTCATTGACTCATTGTATTGCAAATATGTCCCTGGACACGAGTTATTTATTTTCTCATTGAATGCATTAATTCTACACTTTTCTATGCAATCTGTCAATGATTTATATCCCATTCCCCGGTAATCATAACAGTCGGTGTTATAAGGTTTGGGCAATGATTTGATAATTGTTTACCTGTACTCTAAATAGTAATCAGTTATTAATTTAGTTTTCAACGTATACTCAATAAATTGTACTCTTGAAACATCTCGGATTAATTGATCCCTTTTATGGACAGCCACTGAAACTCTTGTATTATCTGACAAATTAACCTTGGTAAAAAATATGTCATTTAAATAGTCTTTGTACAGCATATCATTATGTAACTGAAAGTAAGTATCGGATTCCCCATTGAGTTAAGATAAAAACGTGAAACACAAACTGGGTAATAACATAAATAAAATAATTTTATTTTGACATATTAAAATTTTTTACAAATATTAAATAATGGCATTTAATAATTGAATCCATTTAATAAAATTATTTATTAAAATTTAAATTAAACACAATTTATAACTATTTTATTTATAATTCTTTAATGCTACAACTAATATAAATTTATTACATATCAATTGTAGGCAATATTCTAAATAATATTCAGTTATTAATCTAGTTTTGAACGTATACTCAATAAATTGTACTCTAGAAACATCTCGGATTAATTGATCCCTTTTATGGACAGCCACTGAAACTCTTGTATTATCTGACAAATTAACCTTGGTAAAAAATATGTCATTTAAATAGTCTTTGTACAGCATATCATTATGTAACTGAAAGTAATTATCGGATTCCCCATTGAGTTGAGATAAAAACGTGAAACACAAACTGGGTAATAACATAAATAAAATTATTTAAATTAATATACAATTTAAATTGTGAATTATGAATTTTGAAAAAATATAATATATTATATATTATATAATAGTTTTATAGCTACAGTAAAAGTTATAGTTATAATTTTATATGAGTTTTATAGTACTTGCCTATAATAATTAATTGATTTCCTTATGGTACTTATATTTACACATTGATCATAGTATTTATCATACCAATTATGAATTATTGATGATTTATTAATAAATCTATTCCCAGACACAAAACATTCCCTCAATATTTCATTATAATTGAAAAACATAGCAAACTGTTGTTCAATCGTATGATTATTGCAATACTCATAGACTGTTTGTGAAACGTTTCTATTGTTTTTATTTCTAGTTACATTCAATTGATTCAAATAGTGATCCCTTAAGACATCCATTTTATCGAAACATACAGTGATTGCCGGCAGAGATATGACCGAAAAGTCTCCGATAAGTATGTGAAATGTATATTTTTAATTGATGATAATGCTTTTCATAACATATTTGATAACTGTAGTTTTATTGTAAAATTTCAATAAATATTTATGATATTTATTTACATTTAATTCATATTATTTATTTCTATGAAATTTCAATTTCAGGCATAATACGATTAGGTTTAACATGAATATTTTGGATTGTGCTATTAATATGAATATTTGGTGAATTTAAATTAATTTGTATTTGTTTATTAATTTTTAAAACTCTCATGTAATAATTCATTTTATAGTTTATATATTGATAGCATTTGTGAATAACATTGGATAGCATTATAATAGAGAATCCAAACCATAGGCTAACATAGGATGCAATATATGATACAAACTCTTCAAACAGTATTTTTGGGGAGTGGGTGTATATAATATCGGGAGTATTAGGTGGGGCAAATATTATACAGAAACCTCTCGATGCCATAGCTGTAAGTTTAATAGTTATTTCATATTTTTCTTGATTACAATCACTTCTATGACCACAGATTTGTATACATTTCTTGGCTATGATTTGGTCTAATTCTAGGTTATGATGATTATTATAATTAATTGATTTCCTTATAGGACTAAGTTTCTCACATTTGTCATAATAATTCTCAATATTATTGTTTTTAATGGAGGTTTTATTAAATCTATTCCCGGGCACAGAACAATCCATAAATATTTCATTATAATTGAAAAACATAGCAAACTGTTGTTCAATCGTATAATTCCCACAAAACCTTTCAATAATGTTTTGCGATTTGTATTTGTTTTCATCATTTCTACTGATATTCAATTGAATCAAATACTCATCTTTTAAAACATCGATTTTGTCGAAACATACAGTGATTGCCGGCAATGATATGACCGAAAAGTCTCCATAACTGACAGATGTTGTGGTTTTGTATGAGAAATATATTTCACATATTTTGCTCATTTGATACAAACATAATAGAAAACATAGAATGAAAAATATTTTTCTAAAAAGATTAACATTAAACTTAATAAACATTTTTAAAAAATTTCATTCAAGTTAGTCAACAGGCTATATGTTAAAATATTAGTACAGTAGTTTAGAAGTTTATTTCATACAGTATTAAGTATTTGTTTTAAATAATAAATTAAATGGTTATTTATTGACAATTTTGCTGATATTTATGCAACATGTTTGTCTTTTTTATATAAATAAAATTACTACTATTAGAAAATATTTCAAATGAAAATTTTTGTTAAATGTAATTTTGTAATATAAAATTTATTGATTATTTGCAATAAACATATACATTATACTAGGTGTTTACTATATAATTGTATCCTTGAAAATTATTATTTACCGATATTTTATTAACTGTAGTTTTATTGTAAAATTTCAATAAATATTTATGATTTTTATTTACATTTAATAGTTATTTCATACATTTCTTTATTACAATCATTTCTATGACCACAGATTTGTATACATTTGTTGGCTATTATTTGGTCTAAATCTAGATTATGTCGATAAACATCATATGAGTCAACAATTCTAGAATCTACTGATAGATTGTATTGCAAATATGTCCCTGGCCGTGAGTATTTTACTTTTTTATTAAATTCATCTATCCTACAATTTTCTATACAATCTGTTAGTGATTTATATCCCATTCCCCGGTAATCATAACAGTCGGTGTCATAAGGTTTGGGCAATGATTTGATAATTGATTTCTTGTATTCAAAATAATATTCAGTTATTAATCTAGTTTTCAACGGATATTCAATAAATTGTACTCTATATAGATGTCTAATTAATTGATTCCTGTTATGGACAGCTACTGAATCTTTGGAATTATGAGGTAAAATAATCCTGGTATAAAATATATCGTTTAAGAAGTCTTTATAAGTCATATCATTAGATATTTGAAAATATTCATCGGATTCTTCATTGAGTTGAGATAAAAACGTGAAACACATTCTGTTTAATAACAATAAATATAATTATTTATAATAAAATAAAAATTATAAACAAATATCTTACTTATTATAATTAATTGATTTCCTTATGGGACTAACTTTCTCACATTTGTCATAATAAAAATTATTATTATTGTTTTTAATGGAGGTTTTATTAAATCTATTCCCAGGCACAGAACAATCCATAAATATTTCTTCATAATTGAAAAACATATCAAACTGTTGTTCAATCGTATGATTCCCACAAAACCTTTCAATAATGTGTTGCGATTTGTATTTGTTTTCATCATTTCTACTGATATTCAATTCAATCAAATACTCATCTCTTAAGACATTTATTTTGTCGAAACATACAGTGATTGCCGGCAATGATATGACCGAAAATTCTCCATAACTCACAGATGTTGTGGTTTCGTATGAGAAATATATTTCACATATTTTGCTCAGTTGATACAAACATGATATGAAACATAAAATGAAAAATAATTGTCGAAAAAGTTGAACATTCAATTTAATTAACATTTTCTAAAATATCGTTTAAATTATCAGAAAAATTAATTATAAATTGTATGTCAAAGTAATGTACTCATATAATTCTCGATTGCATTCAAGTTTACGTCCACAGACCCTGATGCAATGCTTAGCTAACATGTTATCCGCGTATGGTCTATCGGAGAAATATTGATACGAATCTATTATTTTTACTTTCATCGAAATGTTATACGCCAAATATGTACCAGGCCACGAGTTAACTAGCTTGGTAATAAAGCTTCTAATTCTACAATTACTTATACATTCCGATAATGATTTATATACCGTTCCCATAAACTCATAACAGAATTCAACATTAAGTCTAACAATCATTTCTAAAGTATTTATTTAATTGCAAAAATATCAAACGTAAAATTTAATAGAGATATAGTTATAAGTATTATTGTGTTTGTAATATAAATATTTTAAATTTATGATTAAATTAATAAATAAACAAAATATTTATTTAGAATTTTCAAATTATATTTATTTTGTGTGCAAATATTTACACAATTATCAAAATTGAAAACAACAAAGTAATTTAAACAATAAACTTCATTTAATTTTGAAATATTAAAATTGATTTTATTTCTAAAATATTAATATAAATTAAATGCTCAATGAAATTATCATTTGGTGTATTAATAAAATGAATAATTTAATAGTGCGGTTGATTTAAAATAATTTTACTCATAATTAAATATATTAATAAATTGACGATAATTAATCATTTAATTATCATTATGTATTAGTTGTAGGTTTAATAGAATTTAATTAAATTTTTTAATATGTTACCATTTGCTTATGTATTTTAGTTTTGATTATTTTTGTTAAAATAAAACATAATTTCTGAGATATTATATCTCAATATTGGATGTTATGTACTGTGCTCTAACCATTATGTTTGGATACAAACCGTTGACACCATGTATTCGTAGAATTTTACGCTCTTTCCAATGGTGTTCTCAGAATCATTCTACGACTCATAGTTTTTGAGCAAGAGCATAAAACTTAAAAGATACCAGTCCCGTTTAAATAGGTGTCTGTCCATTGATGCACAGAAAGACAATGAATATATGAAAAAAGTATATTTTCAAATTATTTTTAATCAATGTAGTTTTCAAAATAATGATTTTGCCCGTACTTAGTTTCCAAGTCAA
>CAJPVJ010003274.1:0-11301 GCA_905397405.1 Oppiella nova
ACGGAACCAATACTTCACGTCTCGAGTACTGAATCTCATCGGAATAAGAGATCATTCCTCTTGAGTCCGTTGCAATCAAATTTGGATGAAATCCTGAATATACGGCGACAGAGGCGAAGGGCTCAGAGATACAAACGAAACGCCAATTACGAGGACTTATTGGCCTCTATCTTATCACAAGACGACACCGGAAAGTATGACAACTCGGACGCCAACGACGCTCTCAACACCATTGCTATGAATTACATCTTAAATAACATTAACTCTTATGACTCGTCGGATAACAACAAGTACTCGGATTTAGAGAAAATCAAAGAGTATTACGATTACATCCTTCCGCTCATCAGCGACACCACGGACTCCGATGCCGACGACTCGGTCACCGAAGACTCGCCCATCGGTTACGACGGTTACAGCGGATCCTCAATACCGGTCATACCGTACTCGTGGCCCAACCGCTACCAACGGATTAGGCGTTCCTATTATAATAGATACCAAAACCCCCTCTCCGTCTACACGGGCCTCAAGCGTAAGCGAGGGTTCGGTAGCTACGGGTCGCGGGGCGAGTGGGGGCGCATAGTGGGCGCCAACAGCGAGAGGTCCGCCTACGACGACGAGGCACAGGAGGCCAACAAAATCTACTCATTGGCCACCCTTTTAGCCCAGGATTACTCCCCGGAAGTCGCTTACGGCAGACGCTATAAACGGTCGGCCAAACCTTATAAACGGTCGGTGCGTTCAGCGAAAGCCGCGCTTAAGAATATGTGATACAGTTTTTATTGCTAAGTCTGGCACTCATTATAGTCATAATACTGGCGATACAGATACGGATCTTAAGAAGTATTTTATCTGATTTTTGTTCTCAAATGTATTACTCGTTTTTTGTATTATTATTATAAATATCAGGTATGGCCTCAGGACGGGGAAGGGCTGTAAATATAACGATAAATCTTATGATTTTTGGGAGATATAAATTTTTTCAAACAAAAAACAAATTCATTTTTATTCGCAACCGCTAGAGAATGACTTAAAAATATTTTTGTTATACCGATACAAATGTATAGAAAATGTGTTGATTTAGTGAGTGATATCAAAATGTCTTATTGAGTACGGAATGACTTTTTCTCATAATATCCACAGACTTTGCGTGTGTCTAATGAAAGGCTTTTGAAATGATATTAGTTATGAAACGAAAAATATTATGAATAACTAACTTAACACTCGCATTGAGTATAGAATTGAATGCTATTTCTTAAGAGATCATTCACTTCTATATCCCCAAAAGGCCGGCCATCGCTGATAAATATTATATATAATTGACAATTCATTTCTAATTAATATTTATTCAATTCAATTACCAAAGGATTTGCACACTATTTGAATAAATTAAATATCATTTTCTGTTTAAACCATTAACTGCTTTTAACTTATATCTACAAATATATCTCATAAAATAAAATAATCGATATTTTAATTGTTTGTTATTCTTGATTATGAAGACTATATTTAAAAATAACTTATTATTATTATAAATGGGATTCCGATTCCGTATTGAGATTTTTATTGATAATTATTAGATCTCTTATAGTGTTTATAAAAATTGTTGTGAGACTAACATAAAAAATAAAAAGTTTAAATATATTTATAATAATAATTTAAATATATACCTAGAAATTATAGTGGATATCATGTTGTAATCAATAAAAATTGTAGTGATTTTAGGTTAACATATCTGTTATAATAATATATGACTATATAATACATATCTCTTATATGATATAAAAATTATTATTTTTAAAAGCAAATAAATTGTTTTCCATTATATATGATTAGAAGTTGTAATCGAAATTTTGAACAAAATTCATTCAATAGAGTGTAACAATAGATTATTATTAGACATTTACTGTATGTTTCGCTTATTTAACTGTAATATTTCTGATTTCTGTTGCATTTAATTGCGATATTATGAAAAAGAAATAAACAATTTTCAACAACAAAAAACTGTTTCAAACTTCTTTGAAAATCAATACCCAATTCAATAATTTGGCACAAAATAAGTATTGACTTTAATTTTAGGCGAAAATAAATCTCAAACCAAAGTTGGATTGAATTGTATTTGCAATGAATAGTAGTGTTATTTTTAGAATTAAATTATCATTTTATGCCTTTAAGTGTTTGGCAATTGTATTGCATTTTCCAATTCTAGACACTTAACAATAACTGACAGTTTTAACAATAAGTATTTAGATATCAATTGCAACTCATAAGCCCTGTATGTATTATCATATAACATGTCTCTCGGAAAAAACGCCACTATTATTATAATACATATTCATGTAAAACAACTTTTCATTATTTACTTCAATGTCAACAACTAATTCCCCGAATATTTAATTCCAAATAACATTTATATATATATTATATATAATACATTTGAATAACTATTTTGTTGAGCAGTACTATTCGGGATACTATTGAGATAGTGAGTGGTCTATAGTGTGAGAAACACAGGGATATTGTTTGGCGTACGAATAAAATTGAAAAACTAATTTCATTTCATTGCAATCAATAGTGGTATTCATGTCTTCAAAACAAACACAAGGATAGAGTTAAACGAATTTATGAGAAAAAATCGTGAAAAGAGTTTTCTTTCAATACGTTTGGCCCCCAATTGGCCCTCATTTGGCGCAACACTTATGAGGAATTAGATCAACATCTCTCTCGCCAAAGATAAGGGACTGGGAGTCCAGTGCATACAACAGCTCCTCTCTCCCATCACCTCTAATGCTAATCGCGAGCCTACCTGTGCTCTGAAACGCCGATTCCAGCACCAGATTGACAATAATAAAGGCAATCATATAATATATAATAATTATGTGAATGAATGTGATGTTTGTGGAGTGAATAGCGAGAAAGAGAGGCCTGTTTTGTGGGTCACTATTACATGAGAGACCGAGAGAGCACTCGGAGGTTCAACACTCATTCATTCACTCACTCGCTATCCGTGCAAAATGTTTGGGCGCCTGGAGTTTAGGGAAGTACTGTCAGCGCCGCTCGTAAATTGGGATAATATTTCTCACAGTTTTTAATAAGCTCTTCGTTAATATGTTTTTGAGAAATGCTTTCGATTTGAAAGTTTTGTTTTGAGGACTAAATCAATAAATAGTTTTTTAGTTGTTTTGCTTTTCTCGTTAATCGACACACAATATGAATCAACTTTTGTTTGATTCAAATCATTGCATTGAATTCATTTGTTTCATAATCTTTACGTTCATTTCGCTGTCATTTGCGGTAAGTTTTTAATGTTTAAAATGCTAAACATTTTTTTCACAATAAATTTCTATTAATATTATTGCGGAATATATAATATCAATAAATTATATAACTAGCCGGAAAATCCATGTAATATTTATTATTTTATAAATTCCCCTAAATTGATGTATTTAATAAATACTTGATAAACTCACTTATAAATAATTGAAGTTTAATAAAAATTTCCAGATATCCTATAAGCTATTAGAGAAAATAATACAATAAAATTATTTTTATATCAAAAAATAAAGTCAAATTACTTTTAAAATGATTTCCCACTACACATTTACAATCGCTTTAATGCAAAAAGAATTCATATTTATGATGACTTTGCGTATGCATTGTATATAGAAAATAAAGTTAATAATAATAAAAAGCCAAAAATAAAAGTTTATGGCACTAAGTGTTTTATTAATATTATTAATTCCCTGACAATCATCTCATAAAACTCATTGTATAGTTAGACTTGCTGCAAAAAATATATTGAGCTATTATTATATAATGTACTCAATTCTGCACTAAGATCGCAAATAAGAGGCATAAAAAGGTATTAGCAAAAACCTTTATTAAAATTCAAGTTAATATTAAATCAGTAATTGCAAAAAAAATCGTGATTTATTGGCTAATATAAAGCCTAAGAATAACNTGATTTTCTCCAAATCCGAGTACTTGTTGTTATCCGACGAGTCATAAGAGTTAATGTTATTTAAGATGTAATTCATAGCAATGGTGTTGAGAGCGTCGTTGGCGTCCGAGTTGTCATACTTTCCGGTGTCGTCTTGTGATAAGATAGAGGCCAATAAGTCCTCGTAATTGGCGTTTCGTTTGTATCTCTGAGCCCTTCGCCTCTGTCGCCGTATATTCAGGATTTCATCCAAATTTGATTGCAACGGACTCAAGAGGAATGATCTCTTATTCCGATGAGATTCAGTACTCGAGACGTGAAGTATTGGTTCCGTGCGACTGGAGTTGACGGATGAGTCGTTTTCACCTGATTTTCGAGAAATTTATTTGAATTTATTTGTATACTATTATTGAATTTGAATTCATGAATAGATATGAGATTTATTTGTGACATTTATATTCAAATCCTATTTCCAAAGTAGAGTAAGATTTCTATCAGATTTCTACGAGACTTAAAGTATTTTTCCAATCTTTTCATTAAATCTCTGAATGAATTGTATTATTATTTTAATGATTTTGTGCACTAATTGACTACTAATTAGTATTATATGATACAATTCCGGCTCAACTACTACTCGCAAAACAAGAATACAATTAAAGGGATATTTAAATTGAATGCATTTTTGTGTGTATCAAACGTGTAATCCTTTTAATTAAATGCAAACATCTCTTACTTTTAATGAGAAGAGGATTTGCAATCATTTGATTGGTTTGATTCCCGTCTCCGTTAACATCATATACGGTATGATTAGTGTTGTCTGTATTGCTTATATTGTCGGCCAATACGGGCAACGGTCTCACCTCCGGTGCCATTGTATGACTCAAATCAGATGTGATATCATTTCCGACTATAGCCTCAATCGCCGGTCGATTGATCTGATCGGCACTCAATCCGTTCAACTGATTCACAGCTATATTGCCATTAATTTTGTCATTTAAGTCGCTCTCTATCTGCTGTAACGTATCACTCGTTTGACTGATCACTGAATCATTGTGTTTAGTAGTGTTTAATATATCATACGATTCTTGAGTCCTATTCTGTTCACTGATTACTATGTCTGACAATGAGTTATGTGTAGTTGTGTTGAGACCTAAAAATGAGTGCAAATATTACTTGTTTAGCGATAAAAGTATGTGCGAAAGAATAATTATAATTTATAATAAGATTTATTTAGCATTTATTATCATCACTCATGAGTGGACATTAATATTCAAAAATGAAGACAACACACAAAAACACATGATATGATACTATATTTAGTTTTTATACTGTAGTTTATAGGTTCAGATGAATGATTGCGGTGCAAAAAATAAATCATTTCATTATTTTAGTTTTTGATTTTCAAAACTCATTGTTAAGTATAGTGTTTACTATACGAGAAAAAGCCGATTATTTTTACTCGAAAAAATAGTTATGTGTATAGTATTATATAACATGTATTACACAATCGTTTTCTCAAAGACCTACGCTATAAATGATGAGTTATAAAGTTTTTTATATGTGTTTATCGATTGGCATAAATCGATATTAAATATAAAGTTAAGAAAACAATAATTTTCTGTTTAGAGACCATACGACTTGAATGTCATTGAAAAGTGCACTGAAAATCAATGGATGTACAAATGGTAGATGTTAGTTGTTTTCCTATTGTTTCCCATTGTATAACAATTTCGTTTCAATTGCTATAAAAATGGTTTTAATGTCTGTATTTCATGAATAATTGGTGGCAATCATTGCTCAACACAAACGCGTTTCGCTAATAAAAACATTTAATGATAGCTTTAAAACACAAGTTATGTATTGATTAAACAACACATTTACACACGAAATGCATTTAGGTTTTCAATTATACGACCAGTGCTTCACCAAAACAAACAATTAATTAATTTTTATTAAAAATGCATTAATTGAAGCGAAAAAGTCGTAGACTTTTATTGTGCCTAATGTTACATATTATGGTATTAATGAATATAAATATGATATTTTTCTGATTAAATTATTTTCTCTTTCTACTTATATTTAGTCATTTGTAAAAATATAATTTGTTTTTCTTTTTGCTATATTTGAGTTTGAAATTCTTATGTAATATCATGAGTGGAAAAACATATAGTTTTGTTTCTTTAACTCATTTGGGACTAAAAGAAAAGTACAGTATATATATACAGTATATACGGTATATTTTAATGACATTTTCATCTAATATCAGGTTTAATGTTTTGAAACAAAATGACAATAAATTGAATCATTGAATTGTATGGTATATGGGTAGTCCGGTGGCTATTATTAGTATCTGTATAAAGTAATTTGCCATACCTTCACATGAATTCCATAAGTTTTTCTAGGAATTCAATAGATATCTGATTTTTGGCAAACTATTTATGAGTAGGTTTTTCATGTGTCATTCATTTTTGTAGAAATTGTTGTCTCATAAGGAATATAATAGACAATTGTCTACTGAAATGATTTAATCATTTGTCCGAAAATGGACTGAAATTTTTACAAAAATACTATAAATTCTTTAAAAATAACTAAATATTTAATATTTATACTTCAATAGCAAAATATTTTTTGATTTATTATCATATTTTACGCTTAAGTGCATTTGAAAGGCTTAAAAGTTATAATATTTATATTTAACCTGAATCTCTATAGTATACTTAACTTTGTGATATAAAATTTCTTAACATAATTTCTATTAATTCAATTAAAAGTTTTTGTAATTAAATAATGTTCATGGCAAATATAATTTATATTTTATAGCACTTCGTAGCAATTGTTACAAGCTTTTAGTAGTAAATTAAATTTATACCATTTGATGACATTTTCATACAAAACTATTAAAGCAAACATAAAGTGCTTTAATTTCGCAGCGAATTAATCAAACAAAAAATGCTCATGAAATACAATTTAAGCACAAAAAGTTGTAATTAATTTAAATAATAAAACAAATGAGTACAAAAAAACCGCCTTTCCCATTGCACTACAGGCATAGTGTTTAGAGCGAAGTAATCGATAATTTATTTTTATGTCTCTATTGTAAGGACTGAACTACAAGTATATTATTCTGTAGTATTATTCTATGCCATAAATTCTTTACCTTATAGTCAATAGGTATGGAAAGGGGGGGTTAAACAGGGTATAGAATATTCTCCATTAGAAATTGGATACTATATTAGCGTGTACTTTAAAAATGTATTTAAAATATACTTAAAATGCTCTCTCCTAACCCTAATTGAAAAGCATTTTGAAGTCATATTTAGTTCACTAAATACTTCAATAAAGCCGTCAAAGTGTGTGTGGGTTGTGGCCATCCTCTGATCCATTTAAACCTCTTTTTTATGTGTGACTCGGCTTTCAAAAACATTTTAATGCATTAGAATTTATGGTTTGAAAACGTTGTGTGAATTCTGTGACTCCATTCTTATAGGAATATTCTTTAGAGTGAGACTACAAGTAAATATATTTATCTCGTTTTTGATAATAGATTTTTGTAACAAAATACATGTCAAAATCGGTATTTGATATATACTTTTCATGATAAACGGGATGTGTTTTAATAATAGATGGCTATTATTAGTTGTGAAACACAAGTTTTATTATTAATATGATATCCTTTTATTATAATTAATCTTTATTTAACTAATGTTATATAAGTAAATGTACGTTATATTAAAGTTGTATAATATTATAAAACCGATAGGCATACAATTGGTTGCTAAATAATAAAATATTGAATGAAAAAACATATTCAATGCCTAATCAATTGTTATTTTAATAAAAGGTCGATAAATTTATTGTGTTATATATACTCCTTTTAATAATATATATTTAAAACCTGTATAATTTTTGCTAAGAACATTGAATAATTGTTGAAATAAAATGTTACTAAATACGAGCTAGTATACCAGTATAAAGTAGGCTGAATATATTTTTAATGATTAATAATTTCATACTATCCATATGAAATAGACTTTTAATAAAATATTTTAGAGATTCCCTGATGAATGCTATATTTAAACATTAATATTGAATGTTATGTTATATAATTTAGTAATATTTTATGATAATACGATTTTTTCGGAAAATTTTTTCGCTTTTCATATGCTAACTGATCTAAAATCTGATAAAATTTAATTTAAAAATATTTAAAACATATCTAATGAATAAAATATTGAAATTTAGAAACTGAAACCATAGTAAGAGATAGTCTGGCATTTGGTCTAATCTTTGCCAACGGCTTGTCAAAGGAATCTAAACATAATGTCTGAACACATATTCATATGAAATAAGGCCTCATTCACAACGTATGGACACATTCTTCGGTAGAGATGTTAAGAATATACGAATTCATTAATTTCTATAAATGTGATAATTTTTATATGAAATGAAAATAATATAAAAATAGCATTAGTATTAGTGGTCAAAGAATTGACATTTTTGATTAACTCTCAACTAATTCTTGTGGCAATTAATGAAAAGAGGTGGAGTGGGAGTGGGAGTGGGAGTGGGAGTGAGACCATTTTGGATACAATTGTGTGTAAATACTTAGCCAACGGGCCTAATGTGGTACATATGTACTAACAGTTCTATAATTTGTAGTTTACTCTGTTATTAGATTTCAATATACCCTTTAATATTTAATACAGCACTACTGAATTCAATTGTATATAACAAGACTTGCAAACATGTATATTATACATTGTATATGACTGTCAGTTAATCCTTAAACTGATATTTTATATACTGTACAGTACAGGGCACTGACAGCTCTTACTGTATTTATTAATCCTCTTTACTCTATACTAGAAGTCATTTCTAGATTTAGCCTTTGTTACGTAAATAACTGAAAAATTTAATGCAATCCATAGTTTTATCTGGATAATAATAACAATCACATACCTATAGCTCCAGTGCCAGTGTCGGTAATCTGCTCGACAGTAGTTGTTTGAGAAACGGTTGTATTAAGCGTTTGGCTTGAAGTGGATGTAGCGGTCGGTATGGATGCGATTGGAGAGAGACTTATCAAAGAGAAAAGTAATCCCAACGATAGGTAATGAAAAAGTGTGCAGTTTTTCCTTCGATACATCTTTTCTCTACATTTCTGTAAATATGATTTTCGAGAGAAATTAAAGTTTAGTTTTGGTATATGAACTATATTTCTTAAATATTTTGGTCTAAGAAAACAGTTTTTGGTTATTATTTTGTACTTAAATATTCACTTTGAGAGAATATGTTCAGTAATATTCTGTCAAAAGTGTTTTGCAAACAGAATATTCCTAACACACAATTTTGTCATATTCTCGACAGTTATTCCTTACATTTTGTGTGTGAAAATGAATTTTAGTTTATATTTGAATAAATAGTGGTATAGACAATAAATAACCATAATGTAGAGAAAATATATAGAAAAATAGAGACATTTGTATGAGTTTAATGTATTCGTATGGAATACACTGATTGAATAAATAAATAATATTTCAATTCTAATATATAATGTATTCTGTGTTTTGAATAATGCATTCCTATATGTATTCAAGCAAAATGTTATTACTTTATAGGCCTGTCATATAAAATTTTAAATATTAGCTATTCACATAGAAATCAAATGAAAACGTTAAGTTTTTATTTTGAAATTATTAAAATTAAAACGTTTTCAATTATAATGAATTCATTTTAACGATAGCGATAGTGATATTAAATATGCATTTAATTTTAAATTAAAATTAAATATACATTATAAACATTTGCCAAAATTTCCTTAATCTCCGAAAGTTTTCCTTAATTTTATTTCTAAATTCTTGTAATTAAAGAATTTATTGTCTTTTAAGTAATATTAATAAATCTTTCGCAGAGAGAGAGAGAGAGAGAGAGAGAGAGAGAGAGAGTTTCTGATGGCAAACAAATGTCACGATTTTCGCACATAAATCATTTGATAGCAATCATTAATTTTTGTCCTTCTCTTGGATTTCTTGTAATTCTTTCTTTCCTTTTGCTCTCAAAATCAAAGACTTATTCCCAGAAGTGTTGTCTTCTCTCTACTTATATATAGAGAACTCGTTTTTACTTTACAATACATCTCAATAAATAGCGCAAAAACTTAGTCCTTAATGAGGAATATGTTTTTGTAATACAAAAAACACAGATTTAATCATATGTTGTGTGAAATGACTCTAAAAGCATATAATTATGGTTTTGCGTTCACTGAATGCATATAAAGGGAATGAGTTCTCTATAATAATTAGTTTTTTTATCCCTAAAAATGATTATATTTTTTAGTTTTTGATTAATTCACATTCAATTTGAATGCTTATGAAACGGATATTCATTTATTTGTTTGACTTGATGCTAATGAAATGCGACTGAGTTTGATATTAAAGACATAAAAGTGAGTTATTTTAAGTAATGATCTCATAAATATTTTCACAAATAGTTGTAAATTATTCATTTGATAAAATATTATATATTTAAATTCTGTATAAAATTGCGATAAACTAAACGAGAATTTTATTTAATACACGAGATTCAGTGAATGCAAAATCTCGTATAAATTCTTATGAATAAATTATTCTAAAATTTATAAAAGAATTAGAATTTTAAACAGAATTTGTATAAATAATAATACAATATATACACACATAATATGCTTACCATTTGTTTTATTAACGATGTAAAAGTGTCCGAAATTTATATAAATGATTAACAATTGTCTCGCAATTTAAACAAATGTTACAAACGATTTATAATTTATATTAATTTTGTTGCGTTCATTAAAATAGATGTGCAAAAAATGGTTGAGAAAGAAGACACTGTTATATGTGTGCAGTCTTTGGTATTCTGTGTGTATTAAATATACGCTCTTTTATATACAGAATATATATACAGAATATTCTTCAATCACAATGAAGTGAAACGAGAGTGCAATAGGAATAGCAAACCACAGAATCGTAAGGAATCGTGTGAGCGATCGGAGAGCGCATGTATGGGCACAGACACTGAGGACTGTTATCTGGTCTACACCTGTACTCTATGTTATCGAGCGGACGGCTAAATCAATGAACACTAACTATATTGTCGTGTATTTTCTCATTGACTATTCAAAAGTCACTCAAATGCCTGCACTACTAGTATTAATGCCTAATGAAAGTATATGAGAAGTTATTTTTTCTAATTTACGGGAGGCAAAGTGCAAAGTTTTTATTTTATATATTTTATTTAATGTGCTTGTTTATCGGTTTTCCGCAGATTATTCTGGTAACGATTTTCGTGATTCTTATAACAAAGACTTATTAGTGGAAAGCCTTTTG
>CAJPVJ010003275.1:0-11299 GCA_905397405.1 Oppiella nova
AGGCTATTGGCGTTGGGATGAGCTTTGGATTTGTGTTGTTTCATGATTTTGCCGCTCATTATGAGGCGTCCGAAGCCCTCCTGGTGTGAGAAGGCATACCCCGAACGGATAGAGCGACGACTCCTTCGCACAGAACTCCTGCGCCTCATCTGCGGCTCAGGTCTGGCCCTCATTCGGGAGATTCGCTGTTTGTAGCGACACCTGTCACTAAGGGTCGGGTGCACTGACGTGTGGTAGAAGCGATTGGCCACTCCGGGCACCAACAGAATGGCCAACACCAGGAACAGTGTGAACCAGAACTGACCGGAGCTCAGAGTCATGCGAAGGCAACCCAAGTATTGGTTTCCAATCAGATTACTGTTAATGAATAGAGTCATCGCGAAGTAGAAGGCGACACTTCCCCAGATCACGATATGGTTGAATACTGTCCAGTAGGAGGTGTCCAAAGCTATCTGTCCGTTCAATACAACGAAATACATTCATGTTTATTGCAATACTAATCACATTTCAAGTAAACTACTGTTGGCAAAGGGGGTGACATACTTGAGCGGTCACGACTAGAACCAGAATCGTCGAGACGACTGTCCCAAAGATCTGATGGCCGTCCAAATTGATGCCTTCGGGTCCGACAGCATTCTTGAAGGCGCCGTAAGGGATGAAGAATAGTATAAAAGATGATACGATTCCGTGAGCGACACTTTTGAGGAATTCTATTTTGTTGAATAAGAGATCCAAATGGCCCGGAGTATACAGTAATGGATAACGAAGTGATATGCGATCGTCAACGTCCTGATCAAAGATGCCCAGTGCGAGCACCGGTAGTGATGTGTAAAATACATTGTAAAACGATATAAAAGCCGGATCGTAGAGCGTCTGTACGGTTAGAATGCATTTGGATTAACGCTTCAAATTTGATTCAAATGAGCAAAACGTGTGATACCTGTGCGGAGAACCCACAGAAAAAGGCGTACCAGAAGTGGCAGAGAGTGAACGCAAAGTTCTTGTAAAAGAAATACCGAAGAAATTTACACATTCGGAAGTAAGACCATCGGCCGTGCACTAGGAGTAGGCGCTCTAAGAACCGGAACTGTGCGATAGAAAAGTCACTCGACAGGACGGCCTGCATTCCTGTCATACAAATACACATTCATTTAATATACAGTATCTCATCAATAAGTGGGTGCTCCATATGCCTTACCTTCCTGTCCACTGATCCCGACACCGATATGTGCGGCTAATTATAAAATCATAAAAAATATTATCAAATGGTCGAAGAGATGGGAGAGAGGGTCGACCTACTCTTAATCATACTGACGTCGTTAGCGCCGTCACCGATGGCTAGAGTGACGGCTTTCTTGTGCCGTTTGACGAGATCGACGACCAGTGCTTTCTGGAGAGGTGTGACCCGACAGCAGATGACAGCCTTGCAATTGGAGGCCACGTCCAGGAATAGGAGTTCCATCTTTGGTTGCAGTGCGTGAACAAGACTGTGACCGTTGATGACGAGAGCGAATCCGCCGAACGAATCGGTTTCGTTCACTTCGATGGGACTGGCGTTTGGAGCACTCGCTCTGTTCTCGTATCTATCGTTCACTCGATTCATCAAATTATTGTCGTTTGGACTCAAATTATTGCCACGAAATGACACCACATTTAAATCGGTGGCGCCGTATGAGTGACTCATGACATTTGCGATGTTCTCTCGACATCTCTTTAATTCATTCTCCACGTCCTCGTACTCCCAGCCCTCTATCGTAAACGTGTCCACCATTTCATCAGTTAATAACTGACAACTATAACCTATTTTCATATTTCACACAATATATGGTAACTAAATAATTCATACAACTTCATCACACACTCGTAATATCCATACCTATATTAATAGCCGTTTCCTGTTTATCTCCGGTTAAAACCCAGAGCTTAATGCCAGCGGCCGCTAAATTAGCGATACATTGCGGGACACCGTCTTGTAGTTTGTCTTCTATAGCTGAGGCGCCGACAAGTATAAGGTTTTGTTCAATTTCTTCGTAGACCGCATCCACCTTCTCCTCCCTGTTCTCCATAGAAGTGGCGGCCGAGTGGAGCCTTTCCTTCCACTGGTCGTAGTAATGAGAGTCGAGCTCTTTCTTCGCCAAACACAGAGTTCTGAGCCCTTCTCCGGCGAACTTATTCAAGTGGTCGACAGTATTCAGCTTTAGTTCGGCACAACTCGCGTCCATTCTCTCGAATATCACAGTATCGGCGCCTTTGCAGTAGAGAAGGATTTTCCCGTTTTTACGAATTATCACCTCAAACACCAAACAAACTCTTAGTTACCATTCAATAGACAAACAAAAATACATTTTATAGTTTTTCAAACACTTACAGACATTCGTTTGCGAACGTTATTAAAGTCAAGAATAGCTAAGAGTTCGTAGACTTCAGTTTTGCCCAATTCTTCAATCGTTATACTCGTCGGCGTTCGGCTCTATTCACGAAACACAATATATTATATCATTTCATATCATTTATGAAATTCACTAAATAGTACCCGAAATACAAAACCGAAGTTTCGAGCGGCAGAAGTGAGGGCCGCCTCGTCGGGTGACTGCGCCTGGTATTCAAGTTTGCCGTCTTTTTCTTCACACATCACTGTATGGCAGAGCGCCAGTAGCTTAAAGAACTCCTGAACCTCTTTATTGCCGCCATTTATTTCATCGAGAAGTGTCTGGTCGTAGAATTTGAAGGACTCCTCATATAAGGCATTACCGGAAAAGTCAACCGAAACCATGTCTTCAGTTATCTCTAACGGTTCGCCAGTAATCTCATCCAAGACTTCGCCGTAAAGATTGGAACCAATGGAACACTTGTTGAAAGTCATGATATTCTGAGTTAATGTTCCCGTCTTATCACTGAATATGTACTGAATTTGTCCCAACTCTTCGTTTAAAGTAGTAGTCCTGGCCTTTGCCGCCACGTCTGTGATCGAGTAATACATCTTCTCATCCCAATTGATCCACAATGAGTGACAAAAGCGGATCACTTCGACGCTCACATACAGAGAGATGGGAACCACTGTATTGAGGACTATTGCGTACGAGAAGAACACGAGGACTGCTATGACAGTCGCACCACTTTTCGGATTAGCTGGTACTATCGTATCCCAGGGTAGGTATGCCCTGAAGTATTGTCCCGTCACTGTCTCCCAAACACCACTGGCTATCGTACAGAACAGACACATCGATATTAAGAAGAATACGATCTAAGAAGTGTTATAAAAGATAAATCAATAGTAATTAAAATATTAGACAACTTAATACTGTAATAATATTATAATTATAATTACCCCTAAAATTAATAGATTTAATAGTCTGTCAAGACTTGTTCGCTTGAATATAGTCTTTCCGCTATTTTGCATCAGTTTTGTGTCTCTGCCTGTATTTTCAAATAAAACAAATGTTTAAAACTGGTGTAAAGATGTTGAGAGAGAGAGAGAGANAAATGGTGGACACGTTTACGATAGAGGGCTGGGAGTACGAGGACGTGGAGAATGAATTAAAGAGAGAGAGAGAGAGAGACAGAGAGAGAGCTAACCGGCAAACACGACAACACCAAAACACCATTTAGTGTTCCGCAGTCGACAGCCTCTCAAAAGCATTTTGTCGTTGTCTACAGAAAAGGTCTGTCCGTTATAATGAAGAGTCCCCTCAAAACGAGTCAAATTATTATTGGGCGGCTCACAGATCATCTCGCCTTTAATGACAGCAATTAGTATTAGTTATGATATCAATTGAAATGTCATTAATGTGGTCATACCATTAAACCTGCTGAGCAAATGAATATCATCCCCAAGTTCAGAGGTTTCCGGTATGGCTTGTCTGCACTTCAAATTCGTTTCGCTTTGTTTTTATTACACAAATCAAATCAATGCATGAATATATTATAAATTAGTTATTATATTGTATTAAAAATTCATATTATACTTTACTTATGTATTTTTGTAACTATAAAAAGAAAATTAATTAAAAAGCAATGCAATACCCGTCCAGTTCTGCTGTTTCCACATAACAAAGACCGTTGGGTTCACTGGTGGATAGCATTAAGAGGTCGGCCTTCAAAACAATTAAATCAATAAATGTCTGACGGAGTAAATAATGCATTAAGTCTTACGGCAACGAAATTGTCATTTTCCATGAGAACGATGTCTCCGACCTGTACTTTATACCAGCGCTCTTCAGCTACCTTTCCGTTTCGTAGCACTTTTGAGAGACGATTATTGATCTGATTATCACTTCTATGTCTTTGCTTTAAAGTTATCGTTTAAAAGAGTGAGTGATTATTGGTATCTAATTGCAGACATTGACAGACTTACGATGTCATCGATAGCATCTTTGAGTGCCGTTAGTGTCAGCACAACAATCAAAGGCACTGCTGTTGCCACTGGTGTTAAGGAAGATATGTAGGGAATTACCTGTCAAGTGATCAGTCAATTCACAACCCGATCATTAGCTTTCAGTCTAGAAATTCTTTAAAACTATTCAATAATACCTGAAGTATGAGAAGACAAAGGAAATAGAAATTTGCGAGTCTTTGGAACTGCTCGAAGAGGTTGAGGGGGAGGAATGTCAACAGACTATACTTCGAAGTCTTGATGTAATTATTCTGTGCGACAAATAGTGAATATAATCACAATTACTGTATGCGATAATTGTTAGCGAATATACAGAATATAAGTACAGAATATGTACAGAATATAAGTCAGAATTAGAGGCGAATTGAGGCCAAAAGACAAACGATTGTCTATTCATGAAAAGTGTTCCATAAATCACACCTCAAGTCAAGACAAGTCTTGCTTTACAACCATTAGGTATAATACTTGCATAAAAAGATAATAGAGAATTGAAATGAAAGCCCCACCCAATCAAGTGCTCAATTCTTTCTCTTGTGCCGCGTTTTAGCAAAATTATTGAAAAAAAGTCAGATCTCTTTCGACAATCAATCTTATTATTACTTTCGATAGCTTTCTATTGATTGGATGTCTTTAAAAATGAGTCAATGAGTGATCTTTTATTGATAACCAAAAGTCTTCTAAAAGAGTTTTCAATGAATGCAATCATTAAGTAATACTTACGGCATAATTGAATTTTGAGTTAAATATGGGATCATTTGCTCGGATTCTTCTTTCAGTTTCTGTAAAACATAAACAAACAATCATTTCATTAGCCATTCATTAGCATTATTGTCAAATTTACTTATAAGTTATAAATAAATACTAATTCTATAAATATATCAATTATTTAAATATTTTACTATTTTGTCTAATAGTGAATAGCGTTTCAAATTTTTAACGCATTAATGTATGAATGAAAATAACCCAGAGTCATGTTTCGTGTCTACAATTATAAGCTATTTATTTGAAAGAATGAAAATATAGCCCAAAAAGACATAATATCAACAAAATTCAATTATTTTAAACGAAGAACTCCTACATAACAAGACATTAATATTTTAGTGATTTATTTATTTGTTTTATCAATGAGTGAATATAATATTTATCATATATTTTTGGTATCGTTTTGTATGAATTCATATATTAATTGTGTTTACTTTCAAACCAATAATAGGAATAAAAACAATTAGTGGTCATAAGAGTACATAAATATCACTTGTGGTATGATTGAAATAAAGAAAATAAAACTAAACATTTTAATAAATGAATGGATTGTTAAGTTTATTGTAACTTACATCATAATTAGTACGGTAAATAGTTGCTATTAATTTATATCAATTAAAACTTGATTCATCACAATAACATCATAACAAATATATGAATTGCTTGACATTTAAAAAATTTACAAACATAATAGAAATCATCAACTATAACTACTATTTAATTATTTTAATATTCGATACATGAATATAATTAACTACTATTTATCTTTGAATCGATATTCAAATTATAAAATAAACTTGTTTGTTAAAATAAACTAAATTGTTTTACACATTACCGGTAATATTCAAGCTATTGATTGAATTTCCATGTACAATAATAATATAATAACCTTTAATTTCTGATAAAAATAAAAATGTATAAATTTCATTATAACAAAGCAATATTTTACAAACTAAAAGTGAAAGAAATTTACAAATTCTTTGAGTATAATAATAAGTTTAAAGAATCAATTTGTAATTTCTATTTCACTTTAATGATATTTAATGATAATTATCTTGAGAAATATTAACTTATATTCATTGCCATGAATTACAAATATACAAAAGTGTCAAGAAAGAGATATGCATTTAATTTATTGTGTACATTTTATTATTGATTAGCTTTCATTAGATGATTCATTAACTTATAGAAAATAAATTCTTAAAAAATAATTGCAAGAAAATGTCTATAAAACCTTCCATTTTATGCAAATCTATTAACATGTGATCTTGGTAGATATCAAATATTAATAGAATTCGTTTACAAACCAATTGACACTTTTTTTTATAAAGAATATTCTTGTCAAATATTCTCCATGTTAGTTAATTAGTTTTAATTATTAATAAAGTTTTAACATATCGTTAAGACAAGAATTATCAATATTTTTGAAAACAAAGGCAAAACTGCATAAATTCTGTTCAATTAAATTATTTGTCAAAAATGATGAATTCAGATCATTATATATAAGAAATGTTTTGTTGTATCGCTTAGTGACTTAAGAGTGTTTCGTATAAGAGATTTGTTTTGTGATCGCAATTTCATAACAACACAAAACATTTTATTGATTAATACAATTCATGAATATCTCATACGTTAAGAACTTGGCATTGAATCTAACAAATAGTGTTATTTCAATAGTATTTCACACAAACAATATTTAATAAATATATTGGCTGTAAAATACATTCTATACTATAGACTAGAATCTATAGTAATTTGCATTATAATAAGAGCTACTAAGTGTTTCATAAGTTTAACAACATAACCAACCAATCAATTGCTTTTTCATTAATACGAGTATTTGTACCGGTACTAAATTTATTCTTAGAAAGATTATGAAAATTCTGAATTATATATTTTTACCAGTATACAGTATTGGCCAATAGTTTTATAAGAATTCTTTAGTTAAATTTAGAATTAAGTTAATAACTGAATAAACAGGGTAATGTTTATAGATTTATAGATGTTAACAACAAGTAGAATGTTTATAGATTTTGTAAAATAAAAACAAATTATTTAAGAGCATTTAAAAAATTAATTTTATAGAGACTAACAAATAAGTAGTATATGAATGGTAGAGCGATGGAAAATATTTAAATATAATATTAATATTAATAAAAAATTATCCAGCTAACAAAATCATACACTGTATAGTATAAGGAGAATTTAAATATTAATTCAAAAAGCTTAAGACATCAAGAATCTATTAATTTTATTTAAAAAATCATCTTGAATCAAATGGTTTATATAAACTTTTTTGAATTCGTGAAAAATTATAAAATATGAATACAATAAAATAAAATCATTGTTTGTTTTATTGAAGTGCACCTCAGAATAAATAAAATGTTAAATTATGGTAAATAATGTTTAATTCACATATTGTGACTGATTGTTATGATTGGGTTATAATAACTACTGAAACATTGACTTATGAAACAACGCCCGACTCTTATTAAAGTCAATGAAAGAGGCAGTGATTTGAGTAAAATATGTCCATTCAATAAATGATTAAAATATTTTTATATTAAAATATAATAATAAAATTGTATGATTTAACTTATAATTACAAAATTGCTTTAAATAATCATCACTTAAAGTAATTAAAATAGTTATTTAAGCTCATTCATTTAATATTTGATCAATTATTTGGCAACTAAAATTAATTCTTTAAAATTTCTATAATGAATAAAAATTATATTTTAAAAATTCTTTAATAAATTGTTCACATTTATGTAAACAATAAAATGGTACTAATAACTACACATGTAATCGCATATTCATGAAAAGCTACTCTATTTTAAAGCATATCAAATGTCTTTCTATAGAATTAAATATGACACAGAATTTAAAATTAAAGTTAATAACTTGTACAAAAAACATTAGAACCCAATAATAATGAAAACCCTCTAATGCAAGAGATTTTATGGATAGATATTCTGTAAATTGATAATAGTTTTTGTTGTTCAAAATAAGGATAAATAGTGAGAATAAATCGGAAAACTTATGATATGATAGTATTGTGTAGTAAGGGGTGAAGAATCACTTGAATGAACTTCAATTCAATCACTCAATCCAACGTTTCGTAAGGTTTTTAATAATTAAAATAATGTTTCAAAGAATTGATTCGCAAAACAGTGTTGAAAAGTGATGTCTGAACTCATTTTGGTTTCATATATGGTGCGGGATTTGTGTCAAACATATTGACAGCATTTGGTTTTTACCTCAAACCTCAATAAATATTTGATGTTTGGGAACATCTCATGCACTCCGCCCTTAACTCTCTTCTCGTTTTGGGTGTGGATTGAGATGAAGACTATGAACAATATAAGGCACTCATAGACTCTGCACAACACATCTATGAAGAACTGCTAACTTTACTACACTATACGCTATATCACCATAATTACAATACCCGTGCATACCAACGATGCCATACTGATATAACAACCAATATTTCAAATTAAGTCTAAACTATTGTATTATATGTTTCATTAAATTTCTTTTTTCATGTCATTATAAATTACGGTTTTTTCATTTTCATATAAAAATATTTTAATTTCATAACTTAAGATTGAATTTACGGCTTCCCAGGTATTTGTGGTGAACTCAAACAAACCGCACATCACGTTTGTTTGCTTGTTTATCTATCACTTAAAACGATTAAATGTTTTGATTGTTAAACAAATACCAGAGAATACATTGTCAAAGAGATCTAACATCACATTTATCTTAACTTATATTAATAGCATAATCATTGCATATATTAAATAAAATTGTTTAATTAATTAAAAAGGTTACCATCGGAAATGACTTTCAAATTCTGATTCAAACCTCTTAACAATTGATTGCATCAATATATGAAACCGAGACAAACAACTAAGTTTTATGGGATATACAACATATACAATATAATCACAAATTCTTGTCTTTTGTACTATTAGTGAAATAATTAAAAGATTTATAGTATGTTTGTGTGAGTCATAAATGGATGTGTAATTTAACAGTAAACTAGTGATGGTATGTATGGTATGTTATGGTAGTGATGCTTACCTCTCTGTTTCTCCTTATGCTTGAAAGCCATCGATGCCTATGAGTTGTGATAGTTGTGGTCACTTCCCTCTCACCCATTCAATTGTCAGCAACTGATATCATGAGTCCTATTACATACATATAATTCATTACTTTCCATCACTTCATTCATATAACATCCAATTAATACACATTTCAACAGATATTCAAACTTTCTCTAAACAACTCTTCAAAAGTTTAGTTCAATTTGAAAGCACTTTAAAGCAAAAATCATTTTCAACTAATATTCAATTTTTGAAATAAATTCAATAATTGTTCAACAATTGACGAAATCATAACTAAATGAATAATTTTGTCAATTATTTAGATTTCATTTAAACAAAAACCAAAGAAAATGAGTTAAGAATAACGAGACAAACATTAATATAACAAATATTAAAGAGAAAAGAGTTTCATATTTGAGTTTTTGTTACTTTAAACGCATGACAAGAAAACATTACATTCAATACAATAGACACACATTCGCTCACATCTCTCACCAATATTTCCACTCAATTCTCTATATTCTTATGATTTCAATGAATAAATCAAACAATTTATGAAATCTTAGAAATCATTCCTATTTCTAATACTTACTCTCTATTTCTGATATTATGTCAAAAATCACAGAATATTAAATAAATTATAATCAATATAACGGGATTACAACTGATTTAAACACAATATAATTGTAAAAGTTGTGAAATAATTAGATTTAATGACCAATAAATTAAATACAAAAAACTGTCATTTCTTAAAAGTGTTGCCAAATGTAAGACAATATTTAAATGAAATCGACATTGAATTTGAATGAATTGCAAACAATAGACAACTCTAAATATAAACTCAATCTATTAAAGAATTTAATGTTTATTTGTATTAGTATTACACATGTGTTGAACAAAAATGTAGCAATTTTCGACTAATCTTTGATTTGAACAATAACTTTGGCAACAATTATTTAAGTTATATATAGAGTATATTAATAGTTATTATCTGTTTTGATAAGAATATATCATTTTTTATTACAAATTGTTTCTAAAATGGTCACATTTAGTAGACTTTGCTTTTGTTTCACTATTTGACTGCATATTGATATCAATATATCATTGAATCGGATGAAAGGAAATACTATTTTCTAAACAAAGTAATGGAAACCTAAACCAAAAAATAGTTGGTGTTGAGAGTGAAATGCAAATACAATGGGAGAGTGAATGGGAGAGTGAATGATATATCATTGAATCGGATGAAAGGAAATACTATTTTCTAAACAAAGTAATGGAAACCTAAACCAAAAAATAGTTGGTGTTGAGAGTGAAATGCAAATACAATGGGAGAGTGAATGGGAGAGTGAATGGGAGAGTGAATGGGAGAGTGAATGAGTGAGAAATGAATGACAAATCACTAATGAGTGCCGTCTCTGACGACAAATCACGACAAATGCAGTCAATTATATGACATTTTGGCTCAAAAAATGGCGTGAATTGGATTCAACCGAAACTAATCACTAATCACTAATCAAACCAAACAAACACTTAACTTATGTGTCAATAAAAACCTACGAAACCCTTTGGCTGCCATCCGGACAATACATTTCCTATGAGTTTGTGACAAATTCTGTCAAACTATTAGTCCATAAATGTATTCAACACTTAACTGTATTCCTATCACAATATTCCTATCAATGGTTTCACTATTCATTTCACACTTTGAAATCAAGTTTAGGAAAGTTTTCATAAAGTTTACACAAATATAAGAACTGGATAAAAAAAACTAGGAAACTGTGGTTTGGAGTGATCCAGGTGAGGTGAAGTGAGGTGATGGGTAGGCTTACCATTGATGAAGAGTTGGTGCTGTCTGTGCGCTAATGACGGCTAATGGACGGCATATAAGTGACGGCCGATAAACATATAAAAAGAAAATAACAACAAATGTATGCGTGTTTTGAACGCCTTTTTAACACTATAGTCACAAAAGTAGGTCTCAATGTATGATATAAACGGTTGTATCGCGTCTATCGTGAATGTCTCACATTTA
>CAJPVJ010003276.1:0-11299 GCA_905397405.1 Oppiella nova
ATAACTGGATTTACGGGACTAGCTCGTGATATTTGCCGATTTTGATCAATTCAATTTGTCGCTAGGGACATATAGTTTGTTTTAATACCCATCCTAATTGCATAATTTACTGACAGGACACGATGTTCCCCACTTAGTCACACTTAAATCAGAAAATATTAGTGTTTTGAATAGTTTAAAATTTTGATATTATTATAAAACACTATTTTGGGGATTTTTAAAATTTTGAACGTCTATGGATTATAGTGTATTTATGGAGTAAACATACGCTTACGTTGTACAATTTACTATAGTTACAATCAGGGTACTAATATAACTTTAATATATAACTTCAATAAGTGTAAAAAGTCATTAATAAAATATCAGCTAATTCATTACGCAGTCTAAATAGTGTAGTAATGTGTGTTAAGTGAACTATACAAAACATGGATTACGTGTAATATTAATGAAAACGTTAATATTAACGCAGATTTTGTGTACATCTCATAGGCTGTCCACTGGACGGACATTCTGTTAAACCCAAGTCATGGTTCTATAAATTTTGAATATTGTTATTTAAGTTTGTGTACTTAATTAGGAATAAATATTTTTCATTATGTGTATGTTGGAACAGTGCATTCATTTTAAGTTTAATTTGATCATGATCCATATCTATATGCAATTCTGGTAATTTAGAAATAATTTCGAATGTGGTAGGTCGTGCACTGTATTGAGCATTTAGCATTTCTTTAATTAAATCTCGAATTTTTGATTGACCAATATCATACTCAAATGAGCTGTGAATATCAAATTAAAATGAATTGAATTTTTAAAAATTAAAATAATTGACATCTGTTAAAAATTATATACCTGATGATATTAAACAAATCCATGGTAATAAATCCCAAGCTATAAATGTCTGATGCAGGGACATATTTCCCAATATTTGTCTCTGGTGCCCTGTAACGAGATGTCCCAGCACCTTTATCTAATGTTACAGATTCATCAGACAAAAGTATTGATAAACCAAAATCACCAATATAACACAGATTCCCATTTTCTAAACTTGTATCACAGAATATATTGGACGGTTTTAGATCACGGTGAATCACTGGAGGGGTTTGGGTATGTAAATAATATAAACCATCTAATATTTCTTTAAAAATCTTACATGATACCATATAATCAAATTTCTGTAATTCAATATTATCAGGGTAATTGTTTAATAGCTCACATTTCATATAAATTATTTTTCTCAAATTAGAGCAGCAATACTTCATAATAATATAGTGATATTGATTATTGGAAATAACTACTTGACCACTGTCAATATAATTAATGATATTTGGGTGATTGAGCTTGGCCATTGTTTTACATTCACCATGATTAAGATCATTATTCACAAAATTAGAATGACCTAGTATAAAAAAATTAAAAATGTGTAAATATTAAGTTAAAAGTTTTATATGATTTTTATACTAACATTTTAAGTTAATTATTTTGATTGCATAGTAGTTATTATTACGCATGGCCTTAAATACTACACCAAATGAACCGTGCCCAATCTCATTATAGACTAAATAATCAGGTAGACTATTTTGTAGCAATGATGTGAAACTTTCTGTCATTGAAGTTGACTCAATTGCACCATGCTGATTAAGTTTGTTTGATGCATTAAGATTTAAATGCGCTAATAAATGTTTAGTAGTTTCGTTTATGTCATTCATTTTGTAACCAATATAAAATATTCCCGCCAATAATATTAGTAGACCCAAACAAATTAATATGTTTGATAAATCTTTAGGTTGATTAACTAAATCCAATTGTAAATTTTCATTAAAGTTGTTTATACAAATTTGCAAACAATCGTTTAAGCCGTATGCACAAATTATGTTTTTATCCAAGTTAATCGACATAGATAATATCGCATTATGAAAAACCATCAAGATCACAATAATAAGAGTAGTATCTACCATGATGTATTACTTATATTTAAAAAAAATATTAACTTTATAAATTTAAAAATCGGAAAAATATATTATATTTAAAATTTTATGTTATAATTTAATTCTATACGTCAATAGTTGTAATTAGGTTATTATCAATTTTAAAAAGATAATATCTAATTAATTACCATATATAGCAGTACTTAATTTTAAGATTAATTTATGTAAAAGTTAATAAGATTAAATTAGTGAATTTAAAAATATAAAACAATATTAAAAATGCAATCCACAAAATTATTTTCTAAAATATTTAATTGAAATATAATGTTTATTCTGATGGTGGTAGTATACAAACTAAAAATAACACTTTATAAATGTAGAAATAGTATTATAATTCTTTTTATCTTATATATCTTGTTATATATAAATATACAATAATTGCTCAATATATTAGTTTACCAGAGTATAAGATTATGTATTGCCAAAATATTTATTGCCAGTATATTAACTAGTCATTAGATAGTTTTTTATGACACAAAACTTTATGTAATATTATTAATGTTCTTATTTAAATTTTTGCCAAAACATTTAGTTTATCAAAAATTGTAGATATTTGTTAAAATTATTATAAAATATTTAAAATTAAAAGTTGATATAAACTTTAATATGAATATCGTAAGTATCAATTTTTACAAACTATTTATTTGCTAAGTTCAACAATAAAATGAAACTTACATTTTAAAACTTGTAATATTTAAAACACTGTTCCTGAACTTACGAATCTTTAAGCTTGTGTGTTGAACCGGGATAGTGTATTAATTTGACAATTAAATTATAAAATAAATGTTATTTTATAAAATTCTAGTCAAAAACGAATCTGAAATTAATACTATAATTTGTTTCCACTGATATGTATCATAAGCAATAATTATTAATTAACTAATTTAAGTAAATATATTTTTTTAATAACCACTAACCCGGTTCCACACACAAGCTTAAAGATTCATAAGTTCAGGAACATTGATTTAAAAGATGATATTTTCCAAAAAATATTTAACATTATTTTTAATTAAATTCATGTAATATATAATTATTTTTACAAAACAAGCAATTACAATACCAAAATATAATAACCAAGGTAAGCTAGAAGTTATTTATATTTTTGTTTTGTAGGATTTGTAATAAACTTTTTTATTACTGTTTGAATAAAATTTTTAATATCAGATTGATATAATTAAATACATTATTCATTTATAAAATGATTTTCAAACATGCTTATATTTAAAAAATATTTCCAATTGTATGATCAACATTATCCACATACTAATAATCTAGCCCACATATTGGAGTAAAGTTTTGCACTCTTATCTACATTTAATCCCTTTATTTACATACCAGGTGTAATCCCTTTCCAAGTTTCATAAACAACATCATGTGATTAAAGCATGTGATTGGAAAGCATGGAATTTTCTGCAATAAGTGTGTAGTGTATTAATGGTGTTGTTTTTGAAAAGTATATATTTACATGAATATTTTAATTGATTTATAAAATCATATTTTATATAGAGTTTTGAACTGATATTTATGCCAAAACAGTGGAAATAGTGACAAGTCTTGAGTGTATTAATGGTGTTGTGATTGGAAAGCATTTTATCACTTATTTTACATGAATTCAAATCAATTGAATTGCAATTCATTGACAAATTCACTGCATTTTTGCATTCAATCCCAAAACACTTGCATTTTGTGACAAAAAACACTTAATTTTGTCTAACCTTCAACACAAACTCTTCAAATCATTTAATTTGTTTAATTCACACTTCATTTCAAACAACACTTCGCTCACAACTGAACACATTTTCAAGTTTAAAATAATATTTTGATTATTATAATGAGTTTTTTAAATAACAGTGAGTTTTTAAAGTTTTCAAACAAACAAAATAATCCAATATTAAGTGATTTTGCAAACAAATCCAAAGTAGACCCAAAGTTATCGGAAAAAATGATTGAATTATGTGTTACAGACAGTGCATTCAGTTTTACAAATGGGAAACTAAAGTGTAATGTTTGTGAGTATTACTTTGAAAGCATTGATGCACATCACTTCAACTATACAATACAAAGACATCAAGAAAGGCAAATACATACAAACAAACGTAAATCAAGTGAAAATTTGAACAAAATTGAAAAAACAAACGCGAAACAATTGATGATTTTCTAATGTATTTAACATCGGCTTTCCTATCAGCTGATATTCCGCTGGAAAAGTTATGGAATGAAAATTTAAAATCATTTTTGTTTCAATACACCCACTTTAATATACCAACCCCTTCACATCTTCGAGAGAAAATTGTTCCCAAAGTATATGAAGAATCTCTGCAAAAGGTCAGACAAGCTATTGGATCAAACAAAGTCTATGTTATGTTTGATGAATCGTCCGATTCATTACAACGGAGTGTCATGAATGTTTTGGTCGGTGTGTTAGACGGCAAACCAAATAAACCGTTTTTAATATCAACACTATTTCCCCCAAATACTAAGGGAAAAACACTTTTAAAAAAATGAAAACAGCACTTGAAACTCTTTGGCCAAACGGTATACGGTATGACGACGTGTTGTTAATAATTACAGATCAGGCTCCAGCTTGTAAAAAGGCTGTCCGTTTGGCCAAATCTGAATTTAAAAATGTTAAACACGTTACATGTTTAGCACATGCTATTCATCATGTGTGTGAGTGTGTTCGCCAAAAAAGTGAATCATCAGATAAATTTATTTCTAATATGAAAAACATTTTGACTAATTCCCCTAAAAGAAGACGTAATTTTCAAGAAATTACAGGACTATGTGTTCCCAAACAACCAATAATTACACGTTGGGGTACATGGCTCGAGACTTCGTTCTTTTATGCCAAACATTTTGATAAAATGTGTGAAACAATTACCAGATTCTAAGAATAAGTCTGTTATTGCTCTCAAAGAACTCATCATAAATCCCAAAGAACTTAGACTTGAGATTAAGGGATTAACAGATTTTCAGATATTAACTAAATCTATAATAAAAATACAAAATGAGAGCCAATCAGTTGAAAATCAAATTAAAATTATTAAAACAATTTTTTCTCAATTAAAAGACAAATCTTATGTCATAGAAAAATTGAAAAGCAGTTTAGCTAAAAATCCAGACAAATTATTTTAAATTAAATGATATACTAAATGAGTATAAATATGCTCCACTCACTAATTCTTCTTGTGAGAGATCTTTCTCCAGGCTTAATAATCTGTTAACTGATCTAAGATTAAGTATGACTCCATCAAATATTCATAAATATTTATTTGTAAATTATAACCAATTTCTATAACCATAATAAAATTGAATTATCCAAAAATTTGTTTTACACTGTGTATACACTTTATATTCTTTAATTATTTATTAGCTCCTCCAATATGTGGGCTAGCTGATAATACTCTAAATATATTTTAATAATAATTTTTTTTGAAAAATATAACAATATTAAAAATTTTATTCAAACAGTAATAAAAAAGTTTATTACAAATCCTACAAAACAAAAATATAAATAACTTCTAGCTTACCTTGGTTATTATATTTTGGTATTGTAATTGCTTGTTTTGTAAAAATAATTATATATTACATGAATTTAATTAAAAATAATGTTAAATATATGTAAATTTAGAGGAAAATAAATCAAAAAATAAATGTACTAGAAGTGGAATAGAACCCGGGTACAAAATGTTAAATGTGCGACACACTACGGCCACTGAAATTATTTAAATGTATAATGATTAAAATTCATATTCATTAATATTTAAATAGTTTTTCGGGTTTTTGGGTGGCGAGGAGCAACCAGATTTTTGTAATTTTGGGCGAAATGTTTTTTATTTATGCCAATTCACCTAGCAATACCAATCTGGCATTTGCAAACTAGTAATACTCCATTATAAGATAACTTATTTCCAATTATATTTTGTTAACAATACTATACCAAAACGTTAAAAATTTTTATAAAAATTTTATGTGCGAACTATAAAATGTTTATAAAAGGTTACCCTGGTCATAATTTCAGCAAAGATTTTTGTTTGTTAATATAATTATACTTTTAAAGTATAATTTTTATTATGAATTATATTAATTGGAGAATATTTTTAAAAATATCTAAGTTTAAAATATATTCCGTTACATAACAATATACCCATTAATGTACATTATAATCAAAGCATCAGGGTATTATTTAATAATATTTAATTTGTAATTTTAATACTAATATAAAATTACCAAAAAGTGTAAATTATTTTTTGATATAAATGTAAGTTTATAGACTTATAATTCATATGAGTTGTGAAAATGGTGCAATAACTTAAAACACATTGTTTACTACGGTAGAGTTATCATAATAATGATTGAAAACTATTCTTATCTTATAATTATTTTAATTAATATTGTAATCGTGATTAATATTATCAATTAGATGGATCCGTGATAATACAATTTATCTAATAATGTAATTTAAATTATTACTAAAATATTTCTCAACTTAATGAACGATAACTTATAATCCTGCTTGCGCCAATTCATGTAACATTTAAATTTATGAATTTTTCATTGACAGTTAAAATTAAATATATTTTTAAGTTTGATTGTTCTAGCAATTTCTCAATAATCAAGTTCATCAAATGCACGGTTTACATTATTATATATATAAAGTTAACATATTATATTTAGCTGTACTCACCAATGTTAAACATGATGCACAATGTGCCATTGGTTCAAAATAATTTTGTTGAGAACATTGTAATGTTGCCAAATTGTTCACTATATACTTTTAATTTTAGTAAAGAAATTGTACTAGTAAGGGAAATTAATTATTTTGAAAGCAGATTTAATTAATATAAATAAATATAATCAAATAATTAATACAATAATAGTTTATTCACTAGACTATAAACTAAATGTGTAATTTGCATTATGTAATATATTTAATATCTAATTTGCTGATATAAAACAAATGTTAAACTTTTAAGTAAATAATTATACAGATTTGCATAATATGGGACTTAGTCGGGTCTTGCATATTATGATTCATATGATTCAATTATGTATAAATCAATTTTGCAAAACTTGTTTAATAATAAAATAATTAAAAGCACATTGAAATCAGTGTTGAAAGCAACATGCGATGTATACGACTGGCTAATAACTGATGTGAGTGCTCGCAGTTCAGCACTATTTATATAGTATAACACATTGAGTTATGTGAGACATACTAAGGCTCCGGTATTATACCTCCGGTAGAGGTTTCTAAACCAATCATACAATCATTTCTGTACGGATTCCACTTTTCTGTTAAACACAATTATAGTGCAATTATTTGTTAGACAATGAATAATTTTATTATTCATATCGGAGGCGACATTATATGCCATACGGAGGCCTAAGTGGTACCAAAGTTATGCTCAATTCTATGTATTTAGCGAATATTCTCTTTTTCTCAAGTTTTTTTTATTGTTTTCTACAATTTGTTAATAATATGTTTTAATTTAAATTAATAACCAAATTATAACGGAAGATTTAATTCTATCATAATTATGACTTAGCATTTATAAATTTGTGTATGATTAAAATTTTGTATTATATAGTAAATTTGTACTGGTTAAGCATTATATATATAGGTCTTTATACTCGTAATTTTTATGTGTATATCTACGATATACACTGGATCCAATCCGGGCCACATTAAGAGTGACAAAACTGAACATTTTAACATTAATCTCAATACAGACATCTTAAAAACTCAAACTCTTGTGGGAGCGATGATATTAGTACCAAAATGATCAAGATATCTATATTACCATTATTACCACATATACAATGCCTAATAAACCTTATTATAAAAAGTGGTATATTTCCTGAAAACTGGAAAACCTCTGCTATAACACAGGTATATAAAAGTGGTGATAAACATAATCCGGGTAATTATCGTCCCATATCTGTGCTTCCAGTTATATGTAAAATCTTTGAATAGCACTTGTGTTTTGAAATCAAAAGGTATTGATTATAATCCCTTGTTATTATAAAGGTTATAATACAAATAATAGCATAGAAAATAATGTTTTATTTATATGGTTAAAATCTGTGATAAAATATAATCTCAAAACTACTTTTATTTGATTATTATTGTAATCAGAATTATTATTATCTATTGGATATGCCATTGATATTATTATACTATTTGTCAACTAGTAATAAGATTGTGAATGCAATTAATATTCTAAAAATCAGGGTATAATCTTATTTATTTACTAAATACTTATACGAATTAAATTACTATGACTCGAAAATTTAATTTCACTTTAAAAACCCTTAATCTAGGAACCTCAGTATCCGGTAGCTACGTACGATTTGAATAGACCTAATAAATAGTCTTTTATTTATAATCTCTATTTAATCTCTATTTATAATCTTTACTTTTGAAATAAATTCATCGATTACAATCTATTCTAATTATAAAGAAGGTGAGTATTTTTAAGATTTTATACACTCAAAATAAATAAATTGAGAAGTTTGTCAATTTTTTGTCAAAATAAATTTTGTTTGACTTAAGTATAATTCACCAACATTAGTAATTGATAATTTTTCATATTAATTGATGAATTTATTTCAAAAGTAAAAAGTGTTGAATTAACATTATACCTATAAATGACTCAATTTATGTGGTCTATTAAATTTGTACCTAGCTACCGGATTCTGAGGTTCCTACCCTAATCTATAAAATCCAAAGAAATTTTCAATTTTGTAAATGAACCACTAAATTAAATAAAATTTGCATATATACAAATTTTATGTTTTGTGGCTATATTGTGATGTCAGTTTTAGTTTATATGAATTAAGATATATAAACGCATTCTTTTTGTATCATTAAGTGAGTGTATATTACTCATTATGGATATTATTATTCAGTTCAATGCACATTATAAAACATACACTTGATATGTTATTAAAATACACAATCATATGAAATATAATTATGTTTAGAATATAATATTTAAAAGGACTGAAATAATTTCATTATTAACATTTAAATATACAGTAATACTGTACTATATATAACATAATAATATCAAACATATAATAGAACTTTTGTAAAGTTCATTTTTTTCTGACATCTCTTGACACTAAACCCAAGCTTTACTTCAACGTTTAATTCAAGATTATTAAGTTCATATTTTAGTTTATACCAGACTATTGACACCCCCGAGTGTAATAGAAACTCCCAAGTTGTGCAGGGCAAAACTCCCCTTAAAGTGGGGAACAATTCAATAAAACAGTGTATATTAAATCTTAAAGTAAACATTTAATTAAAATATTGTAACTTATGATAATAATTAAAATTAAAAATCATATTTTAAAGCTTTGTTTTCAGACAGTAAATTAAAAAATAAATTGAATTCAATTGAATTTGTTATAAATAAATAATTACTAATAAACGAGAGTTAGTCCTTAATCCCTTTTGCCATCAATGCAAAAACCCATTATAAAAATGTATGTGTTTTTGAAACGCGTGACACAACACTGTTCTCGTAATGCTATTCAATGGGAAACTTGCAAACCCAACACAAACCCCTTATCAGGAAGACCGCTCATTTAACAGTCATTATTTAATATATATATAATATATGTATTAAAAACTTCAGAAATACATGAAAAATTTTATATTCAATGATAATTATAAATATGATTTTAATTTATATATAGTTGAGGTTAACTTTTGGTAATAATTTCTGCAATAGTGCAATAGGAGTTACTGATAATTAATTATTAATTTTGACGTTAATTTAGACAATTTACAAAAATATATTTATATAATAAGGTTACTATTTTGAAAATATATAACTATAATAAATTTTAAAAATTTTAATTACATTGTTTACAACAAATTTGTCATGATCGAACTTTAAATATTGTATTTATATTTAGAAAACTTACCCAAAATATAATGCAGTAATATATAAAACTAATCACGTATATTATATAAAATGTAATTTAAATTTAAAAATTCCCATATATCATTAATTCAAACCCATTGCAAAGTAAAACAAAACTATAAAGTAGATGCATATTTTGCCATGCATGATTTAATGCTATTTTCCGATGCATGTATTTCCTATGCTATGTTGCTACGATAATATCGTCTTTATCGGGACTGACTTTTTGGCACACCGGGCACACTGAAAGCGAGAGAGCTTATAGTTTTTAAAATTATTATAAAATATTAATTTTTTATTAATTTTTTATAGAGACACTATGATATACTATCGTTTAAATTAATAATAATTTAATAATTATAGTTTAATTCATATTTAAATAGCTCTCTCACTTTGATAGGGCATATTGAGAATATAATGGTAAATTACTAAAGTGAGAGAGCTATTTAAAAATCTCTAAGCCTGGAAAGATTACTTTGCTGTATATGAGATGTAGTGGCAATTCTATATGCAGTATCCGAGTGAATCCTTCGCATATATAATGATATGGACAGACGTGTGGGTGGGGGCACAACATGTGAGGGGTTTTTATATAATTATATATTATATATTGGTTTTGAGTAATTTGTTTGAAATGTTAGTTTAATAAGCAATTCCCGTGTAATCTATTCAAAATATTTTACCTCTATTTCAAAACACTTGATGTGTAGCACACAACAAATTAAAACATAATTATTTAGAGATTTATTTTAATTTATGCAAACATACAAACAATCCATGATTGCATTGGTTTTAGCAAAACCTCTTCTATTTTTCAAAGACAAACATTTCTCCGTAAAGAGTAAAAAAAGTTTTTTGTTTTATTTTCCACGAAATGCTTAATATTTAACGGAACCAATACATAGAGCGGAGAATTCCAGAATATATTAAACGTATTTTCTCCGCAATTTTCACATATTATCTATTTTACGACTGGCCCTTAAATCTATAATTTTATAACATACATACAATGGGTATCATATTTATATATTTATTCGGTTGTCTATATTTATAAATCACTTAATAAGTTGGCCTCATATCTATCGACAAACTTCACATATAAACGAGTCATATGAATGCCAGAACTTTCGGAAACTTTCATTAATTAAATCTAATTATAATTTTTATAAAAATTCTCTATTTTATAAAGGAAAACAGATTTACAATGATTTCTCGATTTATAGATTATGCGATTTTAAGTTAAAATACTATCAAATCTGTGTATAAGTAATAAATTTTAAAATAAGGGAAAACTTATTCATCAAATATTCAAAGAAATCGTTATAAAATTTTCGCCAAAACTCTTTTGACTAGATTATTTAAATTAAATATATGTTA
>CAJPVJ010003277.1:0-11298 GCA_905397405.1 Oppiella nova
ATCCAAACAATTTATTCCTAAAGTTTTATATCTAAAAAAACTCTCCATAATAATTCATATGTTTAATGAACTAGACATAATTGTGATCTAGATAATGTTGTCTATCACACAACAAAACACAACATTAATCAATAATTTCTGGAAATTAGGAAATAGGTGTTTTAAATTAACTAAAATTATTTAAATAACATTGTATAAAATATAGAAAACTTTTTAACTATGTTTATAAATAGTAATAATATTAAAACATATTTTTATGAAAATTTATAAAGTGAGATTTTTGAAATACGGTACATTGTTTTGTATTGTCATCCTGATATATTTACTTTCTATGAAAATTATTTAAATACGTTATTATAAATTGTTTCATATTGATAGAATTTGTTTTTATTTTATAAATAAATTTATTGCAATATTTATCGTGATTTTCTATTGTATGCGAAAACGCCTTTAAATATAGATCCGATGAAACTTTATTACATTATAATGTCTGAAAAACTTTGATTTTTTATATAAAACCAGTAAAACATTGTGTTATGAATTTTAAAGTCAGTAATTGTTTTGTCAGAAAATGATTGGAAAGAATTATATTCTCGTTTTAAACATATAATATTATGTAGTGAATATAAAATAAAACTAAAATTTTTTAAATAAAACAAACTTTTATTATATTAAAAAGTTTCTTATTTTTCTAAACCACTTTTATTGGTTTTGAACTAAATTTTTAAAAACTATTTCTCTTAAAACACATAAAAATAAATAAATAATAAATTCAAAAGTATTTTCGTAAAGTAAAAGTTTGTGCTTTTTTAAAAACTTTTCAAATTCACTCCACTATTATTTATAGCGATTGATTAGATTATAAATAATATAAATTATTGCCATTTATGTTAGTCAGGGAAAGGGTATTGTGGCAATGGGTTGGGTTATTAGTATAAATATCTGTAGAAATATACTAATAAATAATATTAGATAGAAATAATTAAATGATTTGTTTAAATTCAAAAACCAATATTTATATTTACAAAATGTTGTACCTGTTAACAAGTTTAACAAGTTTAAAACAAATAATATTATCAATAATAATTAGAATAATAAAAATCAATAACGAATTTCAATTAATAATAAACAATTATAAATATAAATATAAAATCTACTATTTAGACAGTAAACATTTAATTAATATTATTTATAAGTACGCAAAATATAAGTCATTAAAATTTATGATATTTACATAAAGATTGAAATAAAGTTAAGACTGTTTTTGCATTTTTGAAATTCTGTCAAAAAATAAATTTTAAAAATTAATGTATTTTATTCACACGGGTAATTATCATGTTATAATGCGATATAAAGTATTAAATATTTTTAAGTATAAAATTAATTAAACTTTTTATATAAATTACAATCTTTGCATTCAGTTAATGCGAAAACCAAAATACCCTTTGATAAAAAACATTGAAAAACACAAAAATTTCTTATTATAAAGCGTTTTGTGAGACAAATTCAATGCTAACCGCAAAACAACAGAATATTATTTTTATTTGCATTTGGAAAATACAATGAAATATAAAAATACGTGTTTTATATTTATTTATTAAATGCGAGAGAAAAGTACAAAACTTTTTAATTAATTTTTTCTGAGCGCTTTGTTTTTCATTAATTAAACATAAATTTATATGAGAAATGAAATGAGAATATAAGACATAAACACAAATAAAATGGAAATTCAATTAAAATACTCTCTCTCTCTCTCTCTCTCTCTCAATGCAAACCAAAGCCTCTTTTTAATTAACGAATATATAGTAAAAAGAAAATACATTTTATTATTAAATAAAAGTATTTTATATAAACATTTCTGCCGACGATAAGGATCTATAAATAAAAGCAAAATTAATTTATATGATATTTACTCATAAACACAACACTAAACCGAATGAGAAATTGTGAAATAAATGGTTAAAACAAAAAATAATTGTAATTTATAAAAAAAATATACTTTTTGGTTGATTTAATAATCATTTAATTTAATCACAATATAATATTATTAACAAGCAAACAAAAATGTTTCAATAATAATATTTATTAACTAATCAATCATAATATGAATGTTATTTTGTAATTAATTGCACATTTTGTTCAATATTTCAATTACTATAATACACATGGTATACAAATCTTATAGTGAATTCATTTCAATTTTGTGTAGCACTTATAAGTTAGTATAAGGTTAGAAAAATCACGAATATTATTGTCCTTGTTATAAATATTACTTTATAAATTAGATAAACAGTAATCTATATAACTTTTGCCTAATTGTTAAAATACGTAATTATTTTATATAAATTATAAAACGACTACTGTACTATGTATCATAATGCAACATTTAATTATTAGTAAATATAACTTACTACATAATATGCCATATTTTTACCTAGTTTTAATTCTGTAAATACAGTATATGTTGAATTACCCAGTGTCTATAGACTAGTTTATGTCAATTAAAAATTCAATAGCCCTTTATGTCCTGCTTATTATCTAACTTAAATTACGGCAATTTATATTTACGTCAAAACCTGTCATAAATAAAATATAAAATATTTTTTGCACAATAAACACATTAAAAACTTATGAACTCATTGATGAGTAGCGAAAATATATTAATTAGTTGTTATCTTTATTACACAAATTTTTATGACATTTTAAATTGGAATTTAAATTCTTTATTATGTTAAACAACTTATTATTTTTATCATAGGATTCTGTAAATAGTAATAAGTTTTTAAATATTATTTTTAATTTTATTAATTGAATTGTTGTTTTAGTGCCAAAAATATATGCATTTGCTTTTAATTAAGGTAATAAAATATTTCAAATATAAAGTGATGGAAAACTCATTAAAATTAACTATTTATTATAGATTTTATAAAATTTTTAGTAATTTGTTCATATACTGGAGATTAACTTATTAATTATATTTATTTGTCGTAATCAGTGGACTAGTTATGATCTAATTAATTAAATTTTAAGTCTCTCACTCATTGCAACACATGTTATCGCTATTCGCTATAAACAAATCAAATGAACAAAACAATAAATACACCAAAAAATTATTTAAAATGTTTATCAAAGCGTACAAAATTGCGACAAATGTTAAGTGAATAGTCAATTAAAATAATTTTCAAATTTATTTGTATGAAAATAATTGCACCATAAAACTGATATGTAAATTGCATTTTACATTATAATCATAATAAAATACATTATCATTTAACTAAATTTAATTTAAGTGCAACAAATTTATATGAAAATATGTAAAAAACTAATGAAAAAATTAGTCAAAAATTTCTGCTATTAGTGAGATCAACAGAAAAAATATTTACAAAAAATTGTAATTCAATTCCACTATAAAATATGTTGTCCATTATTTATCCTCTATTTATTCTATTATTTTATCAAAATGTCCACTAATTATGAAACTTGAGTTGGTCACACTGCTAATAACCCAACCCATTGCCACAATACCCTTTCCCTGACTAACATAAATGGCAATAATTTATATTATTTATAATCTAATCAATCGCTATAAATAATAGTGAAATGAATTTGAAAAGTTTTAAAAAAGCACAAACTTTTACTTTACGCAAATACTTTTGAATTTATTATTTATTTTTGTGTGTGTTTTAAGAGAAATAGTTTTTAAAAATTTAGTTCAAAACCAATAAAAGTGGTTTAGAAAAATAAGAAACTTTTTAATATAATAAAAGTTTGTTTTATTTAAAAGATTTTAATTTTATTTTATATTCACTAGATAATATTATATGTTTAAAACGAGAATATAATTCTTTGCAATCATTTTCTGACAAAACAATTACTGACTTTAAAATTCATAACACAATGTTTTACTGGTTTTATACAAAAAATCAAAGTTTTTCAGACATTATAATGTAATAAAGTTTTATCGGATCTATATTTAAAGGCGTTTTCGCACACAATAGAAAATCACGATAAATATTGCAATAAATTTATTTATAAAATAAAAACAAATTCTATCAATATGAAACAATTTATAATAACGTATTTAAATTATTTTCATAGATGGTAAATATATTAGCATGATAATACCAAACATGTACCGTATTTCAAAAATCTCACTTCATAAATTTTCATAAAAATATGTTTTAATATTATTACTATTTATAAACATAGTTAAAAAGTTTTCTAAATTTTATACAATGTTATTTAAATAATTTTAGTTAATTTAAAACCCCTATTTCCTAATTTCCAGAAATTATTGACTAATGTTGTGTTTTGTTGTGTGATAGACAACATTATCTAGATCACAATTATGTCTAGTTCATTAAACATATGAATTATTATGGAGAGTTTTTTTAGATATAAAACTTTAGGAATAAATTGTTTGGATTTAATAAAAATACAGACAAATCCCACTAATCGTAAATAGAGGGAGTTTATGGGGTAGGAACTATCTCTACTAAGTTAAGCATTCTGTAATTAGCATTTGCTAGGCCTACCCTGGTTATCGCATTGAGTGCAGCACTGACACATTAAAAAATATATTCAAATTAAAGACGATAGGGAACGGGAGATTGGCTTTTGTTTGTGAGGGAGTGAAGGGAGAGAATGAATGAAAAAATAGATATTTAAATATAAAGTAAATTATTCGCCGAAAAAAAACGTCGAGTAATATAAGAGTCGCAACTAATTTCACGCCAGAGTTAGCACTCGTTTGTAGAGAAATATATTTCCCTCATATAAAGGAGAGAATGAGAGAGAGATTCACACACAGCTCTCTCTCTCTCTCTCTCTCTCTCTCTCTCTTAATTCGACTTAAAAAATAAAGAGCAAAATGATTGAAAACAAAATCTCTATTTATTAGAAATCTCTAACAAAAACTACTATTGAATGTAGGGATGGACTCACGTTGTGTTATAATTGTGTTATACCCGTCCACTACATGGTCGCACATAACTGTGGAGTAAATGACATAATAGACACTGCAATCATTATATGATTTGAGACAGGTCTATTTATAAGATACTACAAATTTATCCTACTGAATGTACCCAGAAACTATAAATTATAAATTGTTTAACAATTGATTTAGATGTTAGAAAATTAAACTAAATTTAAATTGATTATTGATTATTATGGAGAATTTTTTGTATGGTATAGACTACACCATTTAGTTACTTATTTAAATAAGTATTTTTGTTTTGAAATATTTGAGAATTTTATGATTAAAACATAAATCTGCTGTAAACTTTTATTTTTTAATTTAGCCAGATTGTGATGCCAAATTTAAGAGGTTTATAATAATCCAATTTATTAATTTAAAATGATGATTCTGAATTACTGTAATAATTTCTAGGAAAGAGCTTTTAGTATTATTTAGTATTATCCTATTTTATATAAAATAAGATATTAATTGTATTCATATTTCATAATTTTATATTAATTAAAAAATAGATTTGTATTTAAGTAAAAATTAATGCTTAACTTAGTAAATCATCACTAAGTCTAAAGAGTTATTTTATATCATATTTAATTTAAAATTTAATCCTGTATAATATTATAATCTATAGTATTGATCAAATATTTTACATAGATATTCATAATATAATAAATTTCCTTTTAATTAAACATTAAATATTAAATTAAATACAATATAATGAAATTTAAACAAATCAAGTAAAGAAAATATAAGGGATATGTATTAAGATTAATAACTTGATTAAAATCTTAATATTTTCAGCACTCATTACATAATTTTATAGCCGACTCACTTGTGATATAATTTAAATATTTATTAAATAAAACATGAAAAATACAGTACTTGTTTAAAGCCAAGTGCCGTAATATGTTTTATACAGATTTAAAACAGATATATTTTGAACGAAACTTTGTTTGTAATGAAAAGTAAATTGTTTATTAATGTTGATTATTGTCGATATTTAGATTAATTGCATCCAAAAATACAGATATTTTTATGGTTTTAGAGAGAGAGAGAGAGAGAGAGAGAGAACAGAATTAGCTATTATACACAAATGTATATACAAATAAAGACATAAAATTTTATAAACAATTCAGAAAAATAAAACATTTTCCAGACATAGCTATCATAAAACAAACACTATTTTTGCTCCAAAAAATATAGCCCAACTGTACAGTATACCAGCCATACAATTGTGCCTGAATTGAGGCAAAAAATAAAAGTTTTTAGCTTTAAAAATACATTTTGAACAAAAAAACTTTCAATAAATAAATCAATAAATATGTTGTAAAACTTTGTTTAGCACAAATATCAGGCAGTCTACTATCGATATAATGGGCATTATATTATGATATGTTTTATAACAATCTATCAGATATTTAATCACGAAATATCTTAACTTTAATGTATTACAATATTATAATAATAGCTACTGTTCCTACTGTAGCTTCAACTGTATATTGCATAGGGGACAATTAACAAAAATAAAGACCTAGCATATCATATGAAATACTAATATGAGTTATATTATATAAGTTGTGTTATAAAAAATAATTAGATTTCTATTTTCAGCTTTTATGATAGAGTAGTGTGTTTCTAATAGTGGAGTCCCTCCGATCACTCAGACATCCCATACCCCTTACGCAACATATTTGTATAGCAATACTATTGAGGCCACGGATGAGAGGCACAGGTAGTTAAGAAAGTTAAGAGAAAAATGATAGAAAACAACAAAGTTTTTATGACTTACCGATCGGAACAGATATTTGAGGCACAGGTATGTATGATGTTCAGAGCTATGGTAAGTCTATAGGCGCTTATATGGCATTCCCAATTGGATGAAATCGTTACACAAACTCTCTGTTCAGATATGAAACACAAAAGTCTTTGAGTTTTAATTATTTCCAAAGTTATACATAATGTTATTATAGTATCAGTTTAATCCACAATTTGTATTATAAATATCTATGAGATTCACTATAATTCTGTTCAATATATACTCAAAGAGTTTTAGTGAATATTATATGGGATTTGTTCACAAGAATTAGTATTAATAGTAAGCTTTTAATCCATACATTTGTGTACACTATTCACAGTATTATTATGTCAGCACAGTTTAATATGCACTTTAGTTAATACATATTAATTAGTAAATTAACACACACTCATTTCTAGAGTACACAAATAGTATCACTTTTATGAAACATTATAATAGTTTACAAAAAAGCAAGACAGAATATTTGTATGCACACTATTAAGTGTTAGTTGTACACATTATATCCAATAGTTGAAAGTGACCACAATGTTTACAATGAACCACAAAACCGAGAATGCATTTAATAATTAATTTAAACAAACATTTAGATCGATAGCCAAATCAATGGTTTTTAAATGGGATTCTCGTTCGAGAATAGATAGCATAGGATATGGATAAAGAGAGCACTGGTAGTCATTCGCTCGCACACTAACACATTGGCCTGCGATGCCTGTCCTCACTATTCCCTCTCTACTCTCTCTCTCCCTATCCATAGCCGGCCCCTTGACTGCCAGCCCCTCGCGCTTATCAATAGCCCCTAAAATATTACGTAACGTTTAAAACAGTATTATATTATTTGGTAAAAATTTTAGAGTTTAGAGTTTACTGTATGTCATGTTTGGGGTATTTGGGTGTGTAGTATAATATGTATGGCAGAAATATGTATTATCTAAGAGGGGGGACGGGAGCACAAGTATAAACATATGGGGGTTTTATAGCACAAACATCTGTCCTATAGTTATATAATACAACAAAAAGTCTTTTTATTTGGACTTTTTATAAGACATTTTTGGGAAATAAATTTTATGCTAAAGTGAAACTATGAGAAAATTTTGGGTAATTATGTTTTCAAAAATAAATCAATTTTGTTTTGCCGGAATATTCCAATGGATAAACCGGACAGTTTAGTTTCTTATTAAAACAATATTTACCGGTAATGTTGTTTATTGAAAATAACTTATTTACTAAGCTTCATACACTAATGATTAATTTAAAGTTTAATTAAATTTAATTTAAATTAGTAAGTAGCCAGTTATCCTAAATGTTCAAGGCATTCAAACTATACAATGCAGTGATATAAGAGTAACAAGTAAGTTTTAAAAACATAATAAATAGACATGATAAATAATAATGAATTTAAGTTTAATGATTTGATGGCTAAAGTTTTCACACTAAAAGTGTAAGAAATGTGTTCATTATCTTATTTGTGTTTTTGTTGTTGTTGTGTAACACTTATAAAAAGATTTTTACTCCAGAAATGGTGTTAATTTGCAGATCAATCAAAATAACGCCGAAAAATAATAACACAAAATATTTTCTACACTTAAATAGTGAATTACAAGCAATAATGTCGAGACCCCCTCCCCTTATAGACATACCCCCACTCTCTTACATAATGTTTTTTGTGTTATACTTATAAAACACGTTATTTTTAACGCCCTTTTTAATTATGTTTTCAAAAATAAATCAATTTTGTTTTGCCGGAATATTCCAATGGATAAACCGGACAGTTTAGTTTCTTATTAAAACAATATTTACCGGTAATGTTGTTTATTGAAAATAACTTATTTACTTAAGCTTCATACACTAATGATTAATTTAAAGTTTAATTTAATTTAATTTAAATTAGTAAGTAGCCAGTTATCCTAAATGTTCCAGGTATTCAAACTATACAATGCAGTGATATAAGAGTAACAAGTAAGTTTTAAAAACATAATAAATAGACATGATAAATAATAATGAATTTAAGTTTAATGATTTGTATGGCTAAAGTTTTCACACTAAAAGTGTAAGAAATGTGTTCATTATCTTATTTGTGTTTTTGTTGTTGTTGTGTAACACTTATAAAAAGATTTTTACTCCAGAAATGTGTTAATTTGCAGATCAATCAAAATACTGCCGAAAAATAATAACACAAAATGTTTTTTACACTTAAATAGTGAATTACAAGCAATAATGTCGAGACCCCCTCCCCTTATAGACATACCCCCACTCTCTTACATAATGTTTTTTGTGTTATACTTATAAAACACGTTATTTTTAACGCCCTTTTTCTTAATAAACATGTGTTGTCTCTACGCAAACACACAATAAATCATTTAATTGAACGTAACATTATTTTTTAATATAAATAAAATGTGGCGTAAAAATAAATAATCACTTTTTTGGGCCAAAATTCGCAATTTTGTTTAAAATTACAAACTTTTGCATTTTTGTTTGTTTAAGTTTTTATAGTAAAATAAATCAAAATATTTTTTTTGTATTTGGATATAAATGTCCAAAAGTAAAGTATATAAAACTAAAATGCTACCATTAATTAGCTACTAGTTTGCATGCAAATGGGTTGAATATAGTTTAGACCGTGTACAAAAATATTTTAAATAAAAAATGTAAAATATTATATTCATGATGAATTTAAAAATCAATTTTAAAACCACAATATATGCCGATTGCTAACATGTTTTGATGGTCAGTTTAAGCGGGTAAACGAGTGGGGATGTCTACCCGGCTTATGGAGGGGTCTCCACAATAAGTAGAGTTCAACAAACTTTTGACAATAAAGCAAAAAAATATATTCACCAAAAATAGTCACCAAAATAACAACAAAAAACTATTTCCACGACTTATATAACACGCATATTGTATAATACGTGCGAAATATATTCAGGGTCTCAGTGTGATCGCAGGGGACGAGTAGTTTTAAAGCTCTAGATTTTGGAGGACCTTAGGGTTCAACTCAAAAATCCTATTGTGTTTTGAAGGGACAGTTGTGTGTGAGTGTGAGCTACCAGTGCTCTCGTGAGCGAGTGACTCAACACACTGTACACAACAAACATATACAGCGATTGTATTACTGAAAAATAGGGCACAAAATTAAAATATATCCATTCATTCAGGGGTAGTTGGGGGTCACCAGTGTGCGAGAGGTGGGGGTCGACAGTAGGCTTTCCAGGGCTGGTAGTCGTGGAGAGAGATTGAGAGAGAAAATTTTATTTTATATAAGCAAACATTGTTTGTTATATACAGTACTCTATGGTATATACACACTGTATATGGGATGAGATTTTATTTTCCTATTCCGGGGCTCTATTTATAGTGTTTGTTAGTGTATGAGAGGGATGGGAAGGAATGGTAGGGATGAGTGAGAGAGTCAGTGAGAGAGAGGTCCTTCACAATAAAATTTTAGTTCAATTTATAGTTTAGTATTTGTTAGGGAATCGGGGGGTCGAGAGAGAGAGAGAGAATTATATACCACAATCTCTCTCTTTCAATCACAATATAAATACATACAAAAAATGTTTCCCCCTTTTCTAAACAGGCAGCCATACATTGCCAGCCCTCTCATCAACTACTACTTCACGGTATTACCAGATCACTGGCCTAAACTCCAGTTCCCCTCTCCCATCCCTATCCCTATCAGTAAAACTGAGTCAAAAGCGGAGCACAAATACAAATAAAAAGTTTTTTGTGGCATTCATTCAATTTAAAGGACAGGGAGAGTAAGAAACGCGCTGTTGGTATAGTGTGTTGAGTGGAGCCCCTATATGTCATGTACTACTGGCCCCGTGAATCTGCATGTATACACACAACTGTTATGCAATATTANTTCTTAATAAACATGTGTTGTCTCTACGCAAACACACAATAAATCATTTAATTGAACGTAACATTATTTTTTAATATAAATAAAATGTGGCGTAAAAATAAATAATCACTTTTTTGGGCCAAAATTCACAATTTTGTTTAAAATTACAAACTTTTGCATTTTTGTTTGTTTAAGTTTTTATAGTAAAATAAATCAAAATATTTTTTTTGTATTTGGATATAAATGTCCAAAAGTAAAGTATATAAAACTAAAATGCTACCATTAATTAGCTACTAGTTTGCATGCAAATGGGTTGAATATAGTTTAGACCGTGTACAAAAATATTTTAAATAAAAAATGTAAAATATTATATTCATGATGAATTTAAAAATCAATTTTAAAACCACAATATATGCCGATTGTTAACATGTTTTGATGGTCAGTTTAAGCGGGTAAACGGGTGGGGATGTCTACCCGGCTTATTGAGGGGTAAATCTCCACAATAGGTAGAGTTCAACAAACTTTTGACAATAAAGAAAAAATATATTCACCAAAAATAGTCACCAAAATAACAACAAAAAACTATTTCCACGACTTATATAACACGCATATTGTATAATACGTGCGAAATATATTCAGGGTCTCAGTGTGATCGCAGGGGAC
>CAJPVJ010003279.1:0-11293 GCA_905397405.1 Oppiella nova
TAGCTGTCTATCTATTTGTCTGTTTTGCCAAATGACTGCTATTTTTGTATATTATTTTTTTGTTTGAATGAAAATAACATTTTTTATTTCAATTCATTTTTACTTTTGATTGCGTGAATGTGAATGAATTATACGAGAGAGACGGGTAGGGAATTGGAGGTTATGTTTTGTCATTATGCTATCATTTTTGTGGATACAAAACAATCTAAAACTAATTTCAAGCAAAAAAAGTTTTATTACAGAAAATATTATGATATGAATGAATACACACAATGGGTTTGGTTATGCATATCTAGGAACGGGATATTAATAGTGAAAATAATGTGTTATAGTTTTGTGAAATTACTTTTCCCTGAACCTATTACAAGTGTATATTATATGTAATTCCAAGCCATATGAATATATTCTCTAATCATTCATAATCTAATCATTAATGTTAGCAATAGAACTGTAAATACCTGTACTTATATCCATTGAAATGAATGATACAAAACGGAAAGTCCTTTCGAGATATAATGAAAGCTTAATATATAAATATTTTTGTACGTTAATGACTATATGTTTTGTTTAAAGATTTACATGAGATTTTAATAGCAGTTGAAATTATTGTTTAGTTTTGTTTCACCAGAGGTTCAGATTAAAGTGTATACATATTATGTTTTCATATTAACCTTAAGTACCCGATAGTCACTGTCTCTCATAGAAATCTCGCAAATTGCAGTCAATTTATATAACATTTATGTGTAATATAGATATTTTTAATATCCAATAATCTGGCCATAATTAGAGTGAAAACAAAACTAAACTAAACTAAATATATTCATATCTATTCTCATGAATACCTCAATGTTTTAGTCACAGAATAAATACTAATAATAATATTCTGTAATAAATATAAAAATTATCTCCGAAAATATTTGTTTTGTTATACGAAAGGGTTATAAGAAATAAAGAAAATGAAAATTTTTGATGAGTATAAAGACCTACACTTTTTTCACTCTACCTAAGCTGTCGTTCCCCTTAGCTAACAGACCGCTAGCGCCGTACGTGACCCCCCTTTTTGACAGTCAGATCCAACATTTGATTAAATTTTTGCTGCTTTTTATTGTTGTTGCTATGAATAACTTTACATTAGATTATTATACAGTACTCTCTTGGCTAGTATACCTGTATATCAAATATAATACATTATATGTATTATTATTATTATTATCGATAATAAAATTTAAAATTAAGAGTCGATTCTTGTATTGGAAATAGCAGTCTATGCAATAATCATATGCATTATCAGGGAATGAAAATTATTGAACTAGCATTTTTTACTCGATGATCCCGGTGCTATAATACCGGTGCCTATTATTAGTGTATGTGTTCACTATAATGAGTACATAAATACAATATCAGTGTACGTAAACTATATTATTATCAATACGTTTTGGGTGTCATTAGCAGTAGTGATGAGAATTATGGTGTCGTTTCTGTGGTCTCAGTGACAGAGACTTATCATTACATTAACGATGTTTTCATAATAACTGGTATTCACTGTATTTAATAATAAGAACTATTGAATCAAAATAAAGTTAATTTTAAATTAAATTAAATATATTTTTATTGTTGATATTATGTGAGATGTGTTTATGTCTCTCAGTGTTATACAGTATAATTTATACTAAAGTAAAAGTTATTTTTATTTAATTATGTTTTTATTGTGATATTAAAGTCAAAGGGTAGAGAAAAGGGTCATTAAATAAATAGCTATGTTAAATAGAGGAAATTTAATAGTTATGTGAATTTGATGTGAATATTAAATGATTAAAACTAGTATTTGAGAAGAGAGTGAGTGAGTGAGAGAGAGAGAGAGAGAGAGAGAGTGAGAGAGAGAAAACCATGATTTGCTACACATTTTTGATTTTGGTCTCTAATCTATTGTTTGCGTTTATTTTTTACACAATTTTGTAGTTGATTAAAAACGGGTGTATTGGCCGGCACTAGTCTACGGTAGTACAATTGCTACATGCAATATATTTGTCAGTAACTATACAAGGACTGATAGCTTTGAAGTCATATATTTTATGAGTTTTTCTTGAAATTATTTTATGCTTAAGATAATAATATATTAATAAAAATTTTCAATTCAATTTAATAAATACATTATTCACGAGAGAGAGAGAGAGAGAGAGAGAGAGAGAGAGAGAGAGATCTGTGATGACTTGACTGTGATCTGTGATGTGTATTATATTAATAAAATATGCTGACATTCTTAGCATTCATAGGAAAGGGTCAAATTTCTAATTTTACACAATATTCCACATTATTATTAGTAATGATAATACTCTTAAAGAAGGGAGATAATGGTTCATGTTTTAGCATAGATAACTCAACTAATATCGGGGTTATATACATAAATTGCTTGATTATATAGGTAATGAAGTACTGGGCTATACATCGACCCCATTGAATACATCTTTACAGTGCTCTCTCTCTCTCTCTCTCTCTCTCTCTCTCACTGAAAAGTGTAGTGAGAATGAAGTGAATGATTCCAATGAAAGGGTCTCTATTGTGGGGATAACTATTCCTTCACAAAACATAATAAGTATATAAGAAATGCATTAATGATTATCGCAATTGCAATGATGGTTATAGAGGTCAGTAACATAAGGGGGTCGACAATTTGGTGTGTGATTAACGTACAGTTTGTTGTCTTTTATACATGATGAGAGAGAGAGAGAGAGAGAGAGAGAGAGAGAGACTTGTATATATACCTGTCTATACTGTATGGCGAAAAATAATTATTCAGTGAATGCTCCCTATAATGAAGCACTTGATCATCGAAAACACCAAACAATATGTTGTTTAATACACACGAGTCTATTAAACAAGTATATTGTCGTAAACCATGATTTGCTACACATTTTTGATTTTGGTCTCTAATCTATTGTTTGCGTTTATTTTTTACACAATTTTGTAGTTGATTAAAAACGGGTGTATTGGCCGGCACTAGTCTACGGTAGTACAATTGTTACATGCAATATATTTGTCAGTAACTATACAAGGACTGATAGCTTTCAAGTCATATATTTTATGAGTTTTTCTTGAAATTTTTTTATGCTTAAGATAATAATATATTAATAAAAATTTTCAATTCAATTCAATTTAATAAATACATTATTCACGAGAGAGAGAGAGAGAGAGAGAGAGAGAGAGAGCTCCGAAGAAGTTTCTACGAAATGTCTTAAACTCATAAAAAGTTTTATTTTTTAAGTTTATACTAAAATTTCTGCTTTTATAAAGAAAAAACTTTCCAGTCTTTTCATATGTAATAAAAATGTTTTATTGAAAACTCGTTTTGAAATCACTCTCTCCGCTATCCATCAGTCCATTGGGGTTTCAAAAGACATTTTCCAAACTTATATTAGTTGTACTGTATTTGCTTTAATAAAATAAAAATATAAATATATGGTATAAAACTATGGATACAATCGTATAAACATACGAATAGTTCTCATGAATTAAATATAAAATCAATAGTTCTCTCTCTCTCTCTCTCTCTCTCTCTCTCTCTCTCTCTCTCGAACTCATCGAAAAATTCATTTGTTTTATATCTTGAAAATATAATAAATTGTTTGATATTATATTTTTCAATCAAAAATGAATAAAATCTCAATTTTCTATCGAATGAAAAATCTATAAAACCGTTAAAATGATTTTTAAGTATTTCTTATTTTTATAAATTTTGGTCAAATATTCAGTAAAGTCACGATTTGTGTATTTTATATGCAAACGACATATTTTTCAATGTGCATAATGTGCTAGAAAATTTATTATTGAAACAAACAAAGTAATAATAAGAAAATATTGAAATCCAGTGTCACTCTCGAGAATATTCTTTATATTCTGTTATATTTGTGTTTTACCTGAAATTCTACCGAAAGAAAGATAAGAGAAAAATATTGATTTTCCTAAAAGTTGGCAAAACTACTATTCTTTACAATAAGCAAAAGTCTGCAAATATATCGTAAACTCTGAACAGATTTTGTTTTCTGTTTTCAAACAAATTTTCTTATGACCCGTGAATTCTCATCACATAATTTCATACAAACATTAGACTGTTTTTAGTCTCAACGTCTAGTCTATACATGTTTGTCATACCAGTGCCCTTTCATACGACTGATCCCATATGAACAATGAAAACACGCTGTTTTATAACATCCCATAAACATAAATAAACTTTTATATTCATTTCAAGTCATTATCAGATCATCTTTTTAGTGAACTAAATGCGTTAAAACAAAAAACAAATTATGTTTTATTTCTTATTGCTAACTATAAGTAATGTGTGGGCGAGAGAGAGAGAGAGAGAGAGAGAGAGAGAGAGAGAGAGATCCGTAATAGATCTAAACATTAAGAGAGAGAAAGGATTATAAAATAAAAAATTACTTTTGACTGATACTACATTATATGTTTAGCATTTTATATTACAATTTCGTGTATAGTAAATTTTTTTGTGCATTTGGTTATAAAAAAAATTATATCGAAATGCATAAAACATCATACAAGTATTTGTTCTAATCTATTAATGTATTTTATGCAATAAATATAAATATTATATATGAAATGTATAAGATAACAATTTTTAGTACTAGATAAGCTATTTCAAAAAGCTTGTATTTTGAGGATATTAATATTTAGTGATCTCTTTTTCTAATTTGTTTTTCGCCTTGTTGTTTATATTTTAGTTTAAATCTTTTTTATTAAAAATTATTTTATTCTTATTATAAATAAATTTTTCCTGAATAAATCAATTGTATGCAAAAATAATATTCTGTATAAATTAAATGAAAATTCTTGCGCTTATAATTGAGGTCACATTTGATTCAAACAAATTTCTACAATAAATAGCTATAAAGTTATATAAATATCTGTATTTACACAAATGAAAATCAGTGACCATATTGTGTATTGTGTTTGACTCGCGAGTGAGATCTCATTCAAAATCTAATGCATTGAATGCATTAAAAGTCAGTGAAAATGTTTGTCACTTGAATTTAATCCGTTTTGAGTGCTTTTCCCAGGAAATGCACACAACTTTCCTCCACCCGTTCCCTATATTTGCCAAACAGTAACCATTAAAACCATTTTCATTTGAAATCATAATTATTTGGCAAAGTTTTGTGATTCACAACGAGTTTCGCACAAAACATTTCTCTGACTTTTAAACTTTTTTTGATGACCAGAAACTTGCGCTGAATTTTGGAGCAATAAATCGAAATAAACTCAATATTTAAGGCCATTCCTCACACGTTTATATTATTTATAGAAATCATTCACAATTCATTTCATATACGAGTGTTTGCTTTTTAGGAGATTTTAGTTGTTGTTCACGATTTCCACGAAAACATACAATAATTGTTTTCTATGTTTAGATGTCTATATTTAGAGCAATTTTTAGTACTGATATCGCTTTAAAATTTTATTAATAAATGTATTTAGCGATCAGTTGTGAGCCGCCAATAGCCCCACAAAACGGTCGACTACTGGACAATACACACTACTTGGCCGGGGATTATGTTCAATACGCGTGCAATAGTGGGTTTGTGATAATGGGAGAACCACTGGCCATATGTATGGACAACGGCACCTGGTCCTCGCCATCGCCTATATGTGAGTTCTTTGACATTTGTGTGCAATAAATATATTATAAGAATAATATTCTGTGTTTTGTTATTGTTTTTATAAATATACAATTATTGTTGTGATGAATACCCATTTAATAGCATTTCAACAAAAATATTGAATATTCTGTTAACATGTATTAGGAATTCATTGAATATTAACAATTCATAAATTGAAATGTTAAGTTATTTTATTACTTATACACAGAATATATACCAAATATTAAGAGGCGTTCAAATATAATGTTTAACATCAAATATATTGTATATTGCAATTTATATATATTTTAGTCATATTGATCAAAACTTTAGTTCATTGTACACATATTTAATCTACATTTTTTGGACATTGCAACAAACTATTAATCCAAATGCAAACTAACGATTCATTTGTTTATATTTACGATTACTATAGCCTCGACGTTATGGTTAAATATACGGCTAAATATTGATTTGATTTATAGCCTAACAGTACACATATAGATAGGGCACGGAATAGACGTTTAATGATTTCATACACTATTATTAATGCATTATATATTCTATTAAAATATTTGTTGAGAAACAACAACAAAAATGTTTAGTTTTAAAATTAGAATTTAATGAATGCTAAGAATTTGCACTTTCTTTTAAAATTATTTCCCAAATTTTATTATTAAAAAATTCTAAACATTTATAATGATTTTATGAAAGCCTTAGTATTCCCAGGGTAAAAATAGATTTTTTTGAATTCATGTTTTAAAGGATTAGATAGAAATTCAATATATTCTTACCCCAAGGTTGTTAGATATCAAAATTACACTATTAATTAATTATTTTTTATTAATACTAATTATACTTGCTCTATACTTTAAATGTTGTAAATTAAATTCCTAATTCCCTTAGCTATTATTTTGATAAAATAGGTTATTTAAGCATGCAAAGTTTTTATATCTTTATAGATTTAAATAGTTTTTCAACTAAATTAATTTTTCTTATTTATAACATTGATTTTGAGTCATTTAATACTTTGATGAGATCAAAAATACGAGTAGTACTTACATTATGCTAATACGCGATATAAGCACTGTATGTCTCAACCGAAAATGACTTTTCATTGATTTTCATTTTATTTTTTATATTAGAAAATGTGTTGAAGATTTGTTATTTAACGAGTAATGAATTTTAATGGATTTCTCGGAACAGTTATATATATTTAAAGAAAAAAATATATATAGTGTAAGAAATCAATTTGTAAAATGTATTTCTGATCCCATCTTATGTGTGACAAAAGTATTTTTAACTTTCAATTTAAATGCATTGAATAAATTACAGTCACTTTTTTGCTAAATATATATATTTATTTCCACCTGTTCTGTCCATTATTGACAGTATAAAAAATCTATACTTGTTCAAAATACATTTATATTAACATGATTTCCATGGCACCAATAGGTAAGGCGGTGTGCGAGTTCCCTGGCGAGTTAGCCAATGGCCACATAGAGCCCACCAAATTCCACTACAACATCGACGAGACAGTGACAGTGATGTGTAATCATAATTACAGACTATTGGGTACACCGAAGCTCAAGTGCAATGCCAACGGCCACTGGTCCAGTCCTAAGCCCCATTGCAGACCCTTCTACTTCTGACAGCACCCACACACCCACCACACAGACCACTGACAAACACACACACACATATACCACACCTCCACCCCCTTCTACGCCATTAATACTCGCCGATCAAAGATATGCACAAACCGTTTCAGTCTCTCTAGACGTGAGGACAGTTGTGTCGACCACTGTCTCGCTCTACAGTTTTGCCGTCTATTCATCCCTCGCATTGGCTTCTTATGTCATAATATGAATGTTTTGACTCATGAGTGCTCGACGCCAGCCGTGTGTGCTATCAAGCATTTGTGTGACCATTTGATTTGTTATTTGATTTGATTTTTTGTTATTCAAAACATCTTATGTTTCTAATATCCGGAACACTGAAAAATAATAATAAGTAATTATGATAAGAAAAATAATTTTTATAAATATAGTATCAAGAAACATATAAAAATAAAAATCAGAATAATCTCGAATGAGTGCTAAAAATTGGTCTTTTTTTGTCAATAAATATGATTAAAATTGCTTTTTATTGCTTTTTATTGTTTTATAAGACAGGGGCTGATGCACAGTAACATCACATCATCTTAAGAATCTGTTTATACATGCATTATATATATACAGTATATATAAATATATATATTTCAATAAAAACAAGAATATTCTGCTACATCAAAGAATATTCTTAATAAGAATCATATAGTTATGTAAAATAGTTATAATATACTAAAACATATTTCTGTTTCGTTGTTTGTTTTGTATTAATATAATTAAATACATATTTAACTAATAAAACTGTATATTAATTGTTGTTTGAATTATAATTGGTTTGAATATTGTTTTCAAACAAAACACAATACAATGTTATCGTTAAATGAAAAGAATATTTGTAATAAATTTGAACAAAATTAATAAAATTTTATCATTACTTCTTAACAAACATTTTTAAAAATTTATTAAACTTTTATTTTTCAATTAATTTCAATTTAGTTCTCGTTTTTTGAGTCATTCAATAGCTGTCTATCAAAGAATACAATGAAATGAAAAAGTTTTCTCTCGTATAATAAATGATGAAAAAGTTTTTTGAGCGGAAAGTTTTCAATGACTTAACGGTGCAGTTAAGTCGTCGCCAAAGCAAACCTTAAGTCAGAGTAAAGTCACATTTCCTGACCTTTTTATACGAGAGAATGGACTGAAATTCGTGACCTCTTATGAAAAAGTGATAAAACGATAGCGAAGTCCACACATAAAAAGACAAGATTTATATACCAAAAGCCTATCACTTGTTTACGGATTTAATGACAGATTTTATGCTCTCTCTCTCTCTCTCTCTCTCTCTCTCTCTCTCTCTCATAATAAATAATTTTTTGCTCAAATTATTTATCACTTGTGTTGCGATATATTAGATTTTTTGGCTATATTTCAGTCTATTATTTGAACAATATTTGAGACAAACATCGCATTCAATCGCACTTTCATTGATAGCCAACCCCTTTAGATGTATGGCCGGCACTGGTATTAAATTATTTTCATTGAAAGAAAGTTTTCTTTTCTTTATATACAGTAATATTAATGATTAAATCAAATGAATGGCTGAACACATGATCTGAAAGAATCTGTAGACTGAAAGCTGGTGTGAAAAATATGTGGCCATCACCGGCAAGTTCATCAATTATTACACACAAACACACAGAATATTCCGTACTATTTATTATTTAGTTTTTATCAAATATGACTTCCCTGTATTGTACACAGTGAAGTGTCCTTGACAGTAAATTCTTGGTTTATTAAAAATTGAATTCACAATATTTTAGTCAATTAGTCTAATAAATTATCTTAATAAATAAATTATATAATAATCAATTAATTAAAAATATAATATAATTTTGTTTAAAATTTGTACTTTATAGCCTTTAAAAAGTAAATGCCAAGTAAGGTATCCTTAAATAAGCAAGTTAACAGTAAGTAATTCATAAGTTTTACTCTCAAATGTATTATGCTTTAGTAACCCTTCCATTGAGTATTATATTAATTTATTATGACATAACATATATGTCGAGATGGAAAAATACCAGTTTACTTTATTAAATTCACGGACAAGTGTAAATCCAATAAAATCACACCAATACAGCACAAACAATAATAAACTTAATAACACAATAGTACAGTATGTTTCAATACAGATAGTGTTATAATGTTTGTATTTGATTCAAAAAATAAAAACAGATTAATTCAAATGTTGTTAAGTTAAATGTCATTCATACTCTATTTGTAGACAACATTTACCCGATTTTTTTTGTTAAACCCATTTCATACTACTCTCACTTTATTATAAATAAAACAAAAGCTTCAATTGGTTTATGTTTTATAATTAACTTTAAATAAACATTTACTTAATTTAGTTAAAATGTACAGAATCGAGTATTTTAAGTTATACTGACAAGGTAAGTAAACAATAATATTATTGTTTAAATTAATTCAAGTGTTTGCTTGAATTAAAATCGCTTTAATTGAAAGTTAAATTATATAATTTATTTAACAAGGATCTAAAAATATTTATACTTTAAGTAAAATCAAATCGATTATTCATTCAAATAGTATTCATTATACTAAACAAATTCCAAGCATTAGTAATATATTCTTAATACCAAAATCGTATGGCATTTGAATAAATGAATTAAACAAATATTTTTGAAACGAATTCGTAAGGAATAATAATACATATAAACACCGACTTTAAAACTAATGAATATCACAAATAACATAAAATTATAAAACAAATAAAAATCATAATTTCAAATTAATTTGAATTATGAACAGCATATGGGTATTCAGTGACATTTGATTAATTAATTATTTTGAGAATAATTTAAATATTCATATACTTTAATTTATAATTTAATAAAGTTTTAAAATTAATTTTAAAATATTCTGGAGTGTGTATGAAATTTTAAAAATAATATAATTATTTATTGTTTTGCATCCAATGCCGAAAGTTTTATTAAATCATCAAATGATTAATAAACAAATCATTTTACAGGATAATTACCGGTATGTGAATACTTTGAGTTTAAACTTTTTAATCCCTTTTCAGATTTTATTTGTCATATAAAAATAACTACCTATGCTTTCAAACTTTGATTGCAATCAATTAAGTTATCTCATAATTAAAACCAATTTATGTTCAAATAATTTGATAATAGTTTGAGTCTATTTGCGATCAAATAATTAATTCGCGAAACAATTGTGAAAACCATTGGTTTCGGTAGCCTTTGCCTCAAACAGCGATGACTTCACAAAACTCTTATGAAGACATTGCTATTGACAAACAAAAGCCTCAAATTACTGTTAATTAGATATTCATTCAAAAGGACAAGCTTTCAAACATTGAATTCACTTTAATACATTTGGACACAATGTTTAGCACAAGAATTTAATTATCAATATATGAAGTGAATTAACATTAAGAGCGCCAAAGTATGTGCAATAAAGGGAGCGACAACTCAATTACATAATTGCTTCACTATTCCGGTGCTATAGGTTGGGCTTAAGGACTCAATCATTAGCGATAGACTTCTAATGACTTAATCATTATTGGGACCAAAAGTGAGGATAGAGTTGGAGAGAGAAACAAAAACTCAATTTCGCGATAAAACTCTCAAAGAAATAACAATTAAGAGTAAATAAAAACAAATTTCAGACTCGCCATAAATGCCAAAACTATTTTCGTTGTACTTTTGTACCGTATATTTTATTTAAATGTTTTTAATAAGATCTGAGATTAGAGATAGAAATTGAGGTAAAAAAAGGGATTACGTGTAAGAGATAAGTATACAGCAGAGAGAAAGTAAGTCTAACCGTATTATTGATTCAATCAAAATGATTGCAAACTTATAAAGCGAATGAATCAAATAAAAAGGATACCAGAGAAAAGATTTAATAGTATTGCACATACTTTGGCGCTCTTAATGTTAATTCACTTCATATATTGATAATTAAATTCTTGTGCTAAACATTGTGTCCAAA
>CAJPVJ010003280.1:0-11292 GCA_905397405.1 Oppiella nova
TTATTATAATATCGTATATAGTACAATAATAATCTCAAATATTTGTACGGTCTTACATTAATAAACAGTCTTTCAATTGCTTATTAAATTTATCATATTTTGCTTAACAGTTATTACATTTTTAAAAGTGTACACTGTTATATATTGTTTTTATAGCAAAATGTTCTCTTATACCATTTTCTCTTTATTTTGCTTTTAAAAAATTGATGTAAAGATAGAAAGAGTAAAAACAAATATTATGATACCAATGGACCCATACTTATTTTATGACCAATAACCAATAAAATATGATTAAATTTCTACGCTATATTTTAATTATTGAATTTGCTTTAATTTATATAAAGTAAAATTTGTTTAAGTGATGTACTTTAAATATATATGGTATAATGTATTTAATTATAACAAAATCTTATATAATAAATAATGAGAAACATACGTTAAATAATTGGAAAACATTTTGTAAGCTATAATTCCTAAATAATTAATGTTTTTATTAATCTTAAATTAGTTGTAATAGATTTATGATGCACTCATAGACAAACAATACATACACATACATATACAACATTTTCTAAAATAACTTGTTTCTCTTTTAAGTAATTGTAGCGCAAAATTTTTAAACAGATTTTATAATTAAATATTATGTTTCAGTATACTTAAACAAGATGATACTTTAATTAAATTCAAAAATGAATGCTTGTCAGATAATATACCATTTGTATGCTCACAATTTAATTATGTTAAATATTCCTAAGCTTAGCTATGATTTATCATAGAAGTAATCAATTTAAAGATTTATAAATAATAAATGAGTTATCTAATTAGACTATAATTTAGTATTATCATTCAAAATACTTTATATTTAATACAATTTAAACAACAAATTCAACCATTATTTTAGGTATTTTAGGTACTTTATTATGTGAAATTAAACTACTATTGATTATATTGTGAAATTTATATCTCTCTATTTATCTACTATTTTATGCATAATAATTTCAGGATAATAAAAATATGAGCTAATAACAATTATACAGTATATCTATATATTGTGTATTTGTAGTTAACCCCATATTGTAATATAATTTTGATTAATATATGATTTATTGATTGAGATTTATTTGATTGGACTCAAGAACTCTTGACATCGAAATAATAAAACAAATTAATTAATCATTTATAAGACATTCGTTGACCTCTTGTTTATTATTCTCTATATGTTATCCAATATAACGTATTATAGGCTTAACATTAATGCCCAACAAAGTGTTTAATACTCAGTATATATTTGTCATTTCATATATCAATACAATAACTCATAGAAATAAATACCTTATGTAACAAAATCAATACAATTTGTATTTGTGTGTTATTCTTACTATTTGTGTCCCCTTTTTGTGTAATAGTGTGACAAACCTTTAAGTAATAGTTTAAATGAAAGAGTAATTTATAAATAAATACTTTTGAGGATTACTTTCTTGAGGTTTTTGTGTCGACCGTATAATCCCATCAATATAGCCATTGATTACATCAATCATACGCTTAATTCATTGAACGTAAGACTGGATTTGACTTAACGTTCACTGAAATCCCCATACAATTGACGGCTAATACTTACGCCGAGAGAAACCCAAATAAACAACAAATTAGTCGTTGTTTTCATATATAAATAAATTAACTCATTTTCCAAATACAGTAAACATGGGCAACATTTTATTGAGATTTTGAGATTTATTTTACCAAAACACACATTGTTTAAATATAAATCACATTCAAATAATAGATGAGTTTTGTTTAAAGTAAAATGTATATTGAAAAGTGTAATGTTTTTTCATTAAATCTTCATAAGGTTGGAGTCAAAACAAACTCTTGATTTATTGTTAGTATTCAGTTTAAAATGTGTTTCCAATACAACAAACCTATGTATTATTATTTAATTTTATTTTACATTTATTAAAAATTTAAGTATTATTTCATAATATTGATAACATTATTAAGATTTAGTTTTAAAAGTTTAATATTAGCATATGATACAGTAATTAAATTTTATAAAATAAATGTGTAAATCTTATAAAAGAATTAGGAGTTGTATTCAAATATACAAATATCTCAAATGTCATATAATCTTAATGTTAAATATTTACGAAAATAGGATTTGTTGAGAAAAACAATTCAATTATTGTGTGTTTTTGTAATTTCATTAAATAATATAATACTTTGGAGAGAGTTCTCAATTAATCAGATGCCTGTTGAGTCCTATCAGCCCTTCCCTATTACATACCATCCCCTCACCATAACATAAACATTTATTTCTCCTAATATCTAACTCTAACCCAATTTTGGATTATATTTTATTTTTCACTTTCATTACATAATAGGTTTTTAATTATTTAATTACGGCTTTCCAGCGAAAGGCAATCAATAAATGCGTGGATTTACTAAAAATCAATTTGAATGCAAAAGTCAGTCAACTTTTCGTTTGTATCGCAGATAAAACTAATATCGTTTCAAATTACAGTCACAACCCATTGTTTTATCCGTATTTACAGCAATGAAAGCACAGAATTTAATGAATCGTTCAAATAAATAGCATTCAAGCGATAACTTTATTTTTAAAATTATCTCTAATTAAGTCTTTCTGTCTCTTTGCTCAACATTTTTAGTAAATACTTTGTTATCAAAGAATTTGTCAAATATATAGTTAACATTATATTAATAATAAATATTTAAAAATTTATAATTAATTATAATAAAGTTGTTGTTAAAGAAATCAGGTATATTAAAATATATGCTTAATATACAAAGATATTCACTATACTAAACTAGATAACTCACTGAAAGATTTCCATTAATGTTATCAGTGGTTTATTTTTTAAAGTAGATAAAACATTTATAAATCACCGTTATTTTCATTATAATTTAGATTTCTAAACCCCAAACTCTTATACAAGTAACTTTGGATTAAGTACTAACAATGCAATAACGGATAGTGTTTCCGTTAATTGCAATTAAATCCGATTGAATTATAACCGAATGGTATGATATAACAAAAATATCCAGGTCCGGTAATCTAGCGGAATGTCTTAGGTGTCCAAATCGGTGTTTATATCAGTCGACGCGCTATACAAACTATACATTTGTGCTATAAAAACGAGTCAGAGTTACAATATTAGGAATGAATGTATTTCACAGCATAAATGTATAGAGTTTGTATAGCGCGTCGACCGGTAAAACACCAATTTGGACACCTAAGACATTCCGCTAGATTACCAGACCTGGATATTATTGTTATATCATACCATTCGATTATAATTCAACAGATTTAATTGCAATTAACGGAAACACTATCCGTTATTGCATTGTAAGTTTAAAAATACTTTTTTTTCATTTCATATTTTATAATCAGATTACATGTCCCATGAAACGTTATTTCTACGAATTCACTGCAATTAATATTAAAATTGTTTTATTTTAATACATTATATTTACATAATTTTGACTAATGGTATATGGTAAACCTAATAGCTGCTTAACAATTGTATCTCGTAGGATTTGTTTAGTTTTGTAATTTTTAACAAATATAAATAAGATTCTAGTAGTGGTTACGTAACTTTAAAAGCCACTTTGCTTGCAAAATAAAATCGCCAGTAATAAACCATTAGCTTATCAATACTTTTCATGCAGTAATAATAAATATAAACAACTACGAAAAATAAGCTATGATTTAAAAAATATATAATAAGCTTATTTTATGTAGCCAAATTGGTTTTTAAAATGGAAAACTTAGGCAAATGCACTCAATTTATTACCAATATACTATTTCTGTGTAAATGCCTTTCCAATCCATAAAAATCCTTACCCTTTGTTTGCTCTTTCAATAATAATTCATGAAAAATATGTTCAATTGATTGGTCGACAAAATATTGTCTAAAATACAAAATGAAAAGTAATGGAGACATAACACACAAGTCAAGTAAATGTCTTTTTAACTAAACGTATATGAAATCGTAGTAATATTTTGCGAGGGAAACCATTTTTCAAAGTTTTCCTATAACTTCCTATTCATTATCCACTTTCTAATAATTAAATATTTACAATATTTTACATTTACTGTCGATTTTTGGTAGTCGATAATCAGTTACATCAATACATTGAATAACATTTGTAATCCAATTAGTAATTACAAAACAAATGAAACAACAACAAATAAATGTCATTAACTTAATGTTTTAACCAAATAAATAATTTAATGTATCGACTTCAAAAATTTACTGGACATTTCTTTAATTATTTATTATATGACTTTTGTGTTAATTTTATCACATTTCAAATTTTAAATTAGGCACGTGTAGAGTTAGGATATCTATATTAAGGTGAATTAACAACAAAAGTATGAAAAATCACTGATAAATTATATTATGTATTATAAATTCAAATTTAATAAAAAGTTGGAAACGTGTTTATCTGAGATATAATTTAATCTCAAGTTTTAGTTTATTGAAAACAATGAAAGAAAATCCAAAAAACACATCTTTATTATGACTGTCAATGGATTGATTGTTCACTTTTTTATGTTTCCTATAATTCCTGTCAAAGTAAATAAGCACTGAATCGCGAAATTAAGTAATTTTTTATTAGCATAGGATTAGTTGTCCAAATCTCTGATCGGTTTTCAACTTTTATTGAGAATTTGTTTACTTACAAAAATCAGTACAATCATTATTTGCATGTTATGTGAAAGATAATGTATGTATTCATAAGTTTTAGTTTTTATTAAGAATTTTAAACTAAAATACAAAAACAAGTAAAAATATTCATAACTCATATTCTTAGGATCAATACTTATAAAACTGACTTTACTTGAATAATATGCTATCATGTATTAACTTAATAGCAATCAGTATAGAAATTAGTTATATCATTATGTCTAATAAATTGTTATCATAAAATATGAATATATCTTATTCAATGAAAATATAATTAGCATTGTTTTGAATACAATTGGAAATAAATACATAATATTTTGTGTGTGAAAATATATAAACAACTGGTTTGAAAGTAAAACAATATTGATGTTAGAGAGCGTCCAATGTGTATGAAGTGTGTGCTGTTGAGCAGTTGGAACATAAGGTTTGTCTCAACACTATGTCTAAATTCCTGTCAAAGTAAATAAGCACTGAATCGCGAAATTAAGTAATTTTTTATTAGCATAGGATTAGTTGTCCAAATCTCTGATCGGTTTTCAACTTTTATTGAGAATTTGTTTACTTACAAAAATCAATACAATCATTATTTGCATGTTATTTGCAAGATAATGTATGTATTTATAAGTTTTAGTTTTTATTAAGAATTTTAAACTCAAATACAAAAACAAGTAAAAATATTCATAACTCATATTCTTAGGATCAATACTTATAAAACTGACTTTACTTGAATGATATGCTATCATGTATTAACTTAAAATCAATCAGTATAAAAATTAGTTATATCATTATGTATAATAAATTGTTATCATAAAATATGAATATATCTTATTCAATGAAAATATAATTAGCATTGTTTTGAATACAATTGGAAATAAATACATAATATTTGGTGTGTGAAAATATATAAACAACTGGTTTGAAAGTAAAACAATATTGATGTTAGAGAGCGTCCAATGTGTATGAAGTGTGTGCTGTTGAGCAGTTGGAACATAAGGTTTGTCTCAACACTATGTCTACATTTGGATGCATTGCCACACTATTAGTGATTGCGAGCATTGTATGAGTGAACGTGTTTTCTGTCCCAAAATTACATGTTTTCAAAGTCAGTGAACAGGTGTCCTGGCATTTGATTATATTTAAAGTGCCTTAAATTTAAATGACATTTGCGACGAGATGAATGCATTGTTTGAGTGCCGGGCTCACAGATAATTGAATTTTTATGTTATTATTTATAAATAATTGGGAATTTGTGTGTGTGCTTGATCTCAGCTTTATTTAGCTGTGAATCTGTAAAAAACAAATTGTTTTCTATTGTTATTACAATTATATGGTTCTCTGATTATATGTAATTTATTCAAAAAAGTGAGTTTGTTTTTGCTTATAAATTTCAATTTTAATTTATCTTTTTATAGACATTAGTTTAGCATATTTATAGCCTATAGATTATAAGTTAGTATAGAATATATAAATTACCTAATAATTAATTGTACAAAACAAACCATCCTTCAAAAACCCTGATACAAACTGTATTTTATTTATAAATTAAAAATATTCTTGAGTAATATTTTTAAAATAAACATTAGTTATTATAATTAAATACAGTATTAATTAATATGTATATTATATCCAGGATATAGCAAATGCAATGCTTATAAAGTTATTAAAGTTAATGCTTACAAATATTTAACTTGCTTGTGCTCTAGATAAAATACTATTATCTCAACTTAACTTATAAAAGCTAACTATCCATTTATTTATGAACATATCCATTTGTGCTTTAAAATAGATATATTAATTGAGTTTATAGTAATGTCAGTATAATATAATATATTGAATGACCAAATATATAGCTATAATTGAATCATATTATCAATTGATAGGCCATAACACCAAAGACTAAATTTAAGTGCAATTCTATCGCTTATAATCCAATTGTAGGCCTCATGTCATCAATTAATTAGAGGATAAGTCATTTGATTTATTTTTCGGCAAAAATATTTTTATTATTTGTTATTATTAATGATTAATTGCTTTATATTATGATATTAAAGGGATGTCATATTTAGATAAAGTATATCAATATATGTTTCCTTCAATTTTTGTTATTCATATTATATTATGTAATTAAAAAGCAATGTTACAAAAATTAATACATTCTCATATAATTTATTATTAATATTTTTAATTTATGAGGGATTGTGTTAAAAATAATTTTTTCTCAAACTAGGAAATTGCACCGGGATTATAAATTGTTTCCATAGTTTTTGAATTTAAGTCTTTGTTAGTATTTGCTTTTAAAAAAGAGTTTATTTGTATTATATCTTAAAAATTAATTTTAAAACGAAAGGTTACATGTATAATAAATGCATACATCCCGATTTAAGGCTATTATGTTTAAATAAATGACATACAGAGTCTAGTGTTTAAATTTAAAAATAACAAAAATAGACTCCTAAATAGTTATTTTAATCTCAAATTAATTATGCTTTCATTTTCTTAAGCAACTAATTGTAAATAATTATTGCATTTTGTTGAGACATTAGTTTGAAAAGAATTTATACTTTCCATAAATTAGTGAATAAATGGTTGCGAAATATTTGTCACATTTGTATTCAAATTAATTATACGTTTATTTTATGTACTCATAAATGTATAATATTTCACTTGAAAACCTTTTTATATTTTAAAATACAATAAACTTTTTAATGAGTTACGAAACACCAATTAAACTTCAAATTGATTTTATGAAAGCAAATATTTACTACACTTTGAAAAATATGTATAATAATAGGCATTCACTCATTTATATTTTATATACAAATAAATTAAAGTACTTATTATAACCTGAAAGTGAGGAATAACTTTATATTGAATTCACAAACAACTTAAATAAAGGGATAAATAAAAACTAAAATGTTTTCTCATATTTTATCTCATATTCTCAATCAATCTCTATATATATGTCTATTATATATATCTTTTGCACATCCTTTCAATTAGGATTCAATACATTGGCCGCAAAATAATCTTCAATTGAATCGGAGTTCCAACGCAAGGAAAGGGAGGGAGAAATCACTCAAAGGATTGGACGCAACAAGAAAACTACGGATCAGTTTTGGGACTGATTTTTGTATTTTTCTTTTTCATTTGTATATCATTTGAAAGCCGCGAATCAATTATGGATTATAACTATTACACGACGACTGAGCTCTCACTCAATATAAATCCGACAATTTTATCGGACTTACTATCAAATCAGTCGACCATTTGTTTCAATGAAACCAATCGTTTCAATATATCATCATTGCCTCAATGGTATGGCTTTTAATTTATTTCTATGTTTTGCTATTAATTGTCAATTTTCCAGTGAAACCCAATTTTATTTTCTACTTTTATTTTTTTAACACTTTTAGAAATACAATATAATAAATTTATAATCATAGAAGTCCTTTGAAAATACTTTAAAATATTTATCAAAATAAGTTTACCATTAAATTCAATCTCTTACCACACCATTACAAATATCACTTATTTTGGTATAGCTTATTCAATAAATATATATATTTATTGATTATAATTTTTGTAAAGAGTTTATATAATATTTTTAAATCAATTTATATTTTGAATGTATATTTGAATTGCAAAAATATCTAATTTATCAAAAATTTCCCATTAACATTAACATAAATTTTCAAAAAATAATCTGATTAATTATAAATGAGTTTAAATATTAAAACTAAAATAATTAATATTTTATATACCGTAATAAATTGAAAGTTTGATGATGTTGTATACTGAACAAATATTTGTCATTTTTGCCATTTTTAAAAAACAGTTTAAATCTGACAATAAAACTATATATACATTCTGTATACTAGTATTGTGTATATTATATACAATACACTATATAATATTGTGCCCTCTCATATTTACAGACTTATTATTATAGTAAGTGATGCCATCATATCATAGCAATCATAAGCGAAATACTTTTGTAGAAATTGGTTGAACCATAAAATGTGTGATGAATGACGAGACCAACCAAAAGATTGATATCAACTTAAATTTGATCCGCATTTTTGGTCACAAGGATTTTGCACTCAAAACTCACTGTCCATACAATCTTCATAAGTTACTATAAATAATATTTTTCTGTATCATATGGTCGGCAATTTAATGCAAATAATTGCTTTTCTTATGGATAATGAGAAAATACAAGAATAATCTTTCATTAATAAAATATATTTACACTTTTTTATTTTAAATATTTATGAATACTATTTATAATTATTTAATAAATAAAAACTAATTTATTTAAGTTATAAATTATGCATAATTAAATATTCAAGTTTAATTTTTTTTAATTTAACTAATTTTATTTAATTATACATATGACGTAAGGTTATCATAATTATAATTGCTTACTTTTAGATAAAAGTAATTCAATAGTATGTTTACTGAGACATTAATTCATAGTATCAAATGATTTTTAGAAATCTCAAAGAATTTTCCTAATTATTAAAAGCTATTGTAGTCTAGAATTTATTTTGTCATAGAATCTAGACAATATTTAGTTCAAATTATTTGTTTACATAATTTTTAATGAAATACTATTTTAGAAAAATATTTTATATTTTTACAAATATTAAAATAACTTTTTATTAATTACCAGAATATTGTTTGTGTTGGATTTGATATGAAAATATATTAATTACACGAAGTTTAGTGAATACATTATTAATAACCTGAAATACGGTAGTTTGTATTACAGTACAATGCATATCATATGTAAATACAGTTGAATACATTAAGAAAAGTTGTAAAGCATTTGATATTACCGTATAAAAGAAACAACTTATCCTTTTATATACATCCCATCCCTCGCCTCCAGTACTTTGGCGTTAAGTCACAAATATTCATGAGTTATATATAGAGACGAATAGAATTCAAATTTAAATCAAATAAAAAAGTAATTTATTTTGAATTCAACTTTTTTTGTTACTTTTTTGTGCTTTTTGAATTCAACAGTAAAATCAATAACAGATTATCTAATATAACCGCAAATTTTTTTGAGACATTTGTTTATTAAATCTAATAATGGTCAAAAAAATTAGAGATTGTTTATGCGTTAGAGTGGTTAATAAAAATTGTATCAAAACTATATTTTTATTTTAAATATTTAGTTAATTCTTTAATTTATTTTTTATAAAAAATTAATTAACACTTATTTGGTAAATTGTTTGCTTTTTACGTGTAAACAGTATTTAATTGTAAATGTGTTGTTCACATACTTTTCAAAAAAAAGTACAGTATGTTTTATATAAGATTAACATGTTCACATCAAATTACCAAAATTAGTTGAAATGAATGACATTAAGTTGGGAATAACAAAGTACTACATTTATACAATTAAAAATTAGTTTTATTTTAAACTTATTTAGTTTGACAAACATATTCTTATGGAAATTTTTAATTAAAAATATTTTTGAAAATTATTTAAACATTTGGCACATATTGTAAAGTAAGCTACTATTTACAAGATAATATACAAAATAATATTTATATTACATCTCAATATTTTATTATATTTCTTACATATAAAATAATAAAATTAAGCATCAAAGTTATTTTCTAAAATATAAAGTTTTATGTCTGATATCTTTTAAAAACATAAGAATAAAAGTTTTAAAGTAACCTAATATTAAAATTGAAATTTAATTTATATCCTAAAGTCACAATACTGTAAGTCCAGACTGAATTGTGCACATACCGTATGATTCATACGTATAATGTAACATATCTGACAACGTTGGACACTACACTTTGAAATAATGTATGCCCTTTAGGCCTGAATTATAGATAACAAGCTAAAAAACTTTCGATATATTTGTGTCCTATATTTTTGTTGCAAAACCAAATGTTCCTAAGAATAAAATATTAATAAATGTACTAGAAGTTTATTTTGGATTTATCATGAAAAGTACATAGATAAACTCCTTAAATAGTTTTATTTGCTCCTATTTAAGGAATTTTATGAAATAATAATTTGTTTGCAGCAAAGAAAATAAAATATTAATTAAATGAGTGATAAAACTAGGGAACGCCTATCGTAAAAGCACTCAAACCACCATTGAAATTATATTAGCAAATATTATTACCTATTTATACTATCTATTTATTAATATAATTATTATATAACAAAAAATAATGTTAATGATTTTATAATGTTATACAGTATACTGTATATTATTTCATACAATATTTGCGACATCAAATGTTTCTTCAATATTTTATAGTTTACTAATTACTTTAATTTGTTGACTATAGCCACAAAAATGTCATCTTTTTAAAAGTTAAATCGTTGTATTCATTTAATTGTAGTATAAATCCCTAATATGTATTGTATTTAATAAAAGGTTAAATATCTAAATATTTTTGTTTCTATTAATATAATAATTGTTTAAAATTTTATGTCTATAAGTATTTAAATACAGGACAAATAGACAGTTTTTATGCTAAAGGCCAAAATAATCGGTAACTTTGAGTCGCCCACTGTATTGAATGCCATGATATTTTAAAAATATAG
>CAJPVJ010003282.1:0-11290 GCA_905397405.1 Oppiella nova
ATCGACTTATCGTAATCAAGATCAACTCAATTTGCTTACAAACAATAGTGGCAATATTAGTGTTAACTCAATGGGTAATCAAAACGACACCTACTGTCCGTACTCTCGCAGTCGGGTCCAAGTACCCCGGAACGAGTCCAGTGACTCTGCCCAAGGCTCGAGAGTAAACCCCAAACCAAACCACACCTAACCCACAACATCGGGACTTAACGGGTCGACGACTACACGACATATATCCAGTAGATTGACGGCAACAAATTAACTTTGGTATCAAATACTAGCTCTTATACAAACATTTAGAATGTGCATTGATGATATAGGTGCGGGTATATGTGACATTCATGTTTATACTTTCAATCTGTTGATCACTTTCTATTAGCTGGGTAGAATTTCCTATTAATATAGTATACAGAATGCCAGTAACATAGCTGTAATATAAATACGAAATATTTCAAATAAATAACAGTAAATACAAACCAATAGAGAAAGTGTTGAAAACAAATATTTTCGGTTTCATCCGAAGAGAGGCACAATTTATAACGGAAAACGAGTCCACAATTTCCGTGAACGACATTTCATTGTCGGCTCCCCCGCCAAACCCGTAAATCTTGGCCCCATTCCCGCCACCGATAACCATCACAACAAGAGCGTCGGCATTAAACCGCTGATCAGACATACCCTTCATTACAGTCCTGATCTGAAAGCACTTAACGTCGCGATATATATAGCACTCGAAGCCCAACTGTTCGAATATGGACTTCCATCGGTTCACCTCATCCTTCAGACCATCAGTGGTCACAAACAGTATGGCCTGACCTCTGGGCCGGGAGTCCATCTGAAAGTATCGCGAATTTCCTGATCTCAGTATCGATGCGTTTATTACTTTTAATTCAATGTCCGGCCCATAGGGCCAGGGGTCGTCCATACGGAACATATTGGCTATCATAATAGCCTCCTGTTGCCATCCAATGTTATTCAGAAATTCTTGTAGCCGACCTGGCTGCTTCAACTCCTCCCTAATTGTTTTAGCCTTTAATCTTGCCATATTTTCAATTTCATTCATTTCCTAATTATAAATATTTAAATAAATATTACATGTTTTAGGTTGTTTATACAAAATTAATTACGTTCAATTTGTCTAATAATGGATCGTCGCCATTAGGTGTAATAAGTCCCAGATTAATTTTATTAACAAATGCATGAATTATATCATCGATGTCAGTATCATATAAATCGCCCCTTTGATGAATTTGGGTATTATTTCTGTCATTAGGTTGTGATACAAGTGGTCTCTGATATGACTCGACTGCCGTCGATGTCGATGGTTGTGATTATTGTCCAGGTATTTGTTGGTTTGCAGTTATATTCTCTATTCCCTGCCCTTCCTCTTGTAATCCAGTCTTAATGTCAAAGACATTGAAATCAGTTTCAACATTAATATTTTCGGAAACCAAAGGATTTAAAGTACAACCAAAGGTAAGGCCGTCAGTTGCCGAGGGTCCGGCAGTTGACATTGGAGGCTGAGTTACAAGAGCCACAGTATGTGCCCCTGATATGTGCGCTATGTTTGATTGGTTGAGAGTTATGTCCGTACAGTAGGTGTCGTTTTGATTACCCATTGAGTTAACACTAATATTGCCACTATTGTTTGTAAGCAAATTGAGTTGATCTTGATTACGATAAGTCGATTCTGTATAGCCGGCGATATTTTGTTGTTCAGCTGAACAACTTATTTGTTGACCATGGTTATTTACAACATTGCACGCTGACCTCTGCTGTGTCTCAAATCCATAATTTGCTATTGAATTGATTGGCTGTGAGTATGATTGAGTTGTGTGTCCATTGAAGCTATTAATTCCAGGTGCTTGACCCTGGTAATTGCTAACAATGCCATTTGGCCCATGATTTGGTACGTAGCAAATCGCTTGAGTAGTGCTATTTCGATGCCGTTTGATACTACTGGCGCTGTTTTGTGGAAAATTTTGTGGTTTGTGTTTCTATGCATGCATTCAATTAGTGATTACTATATTACTTTAAAATATAACACTGATAAAATTACCGGTCTCATTCCGATTCTATAAGATTTATGTATCTTACACGGTCGACAAACATTTGGGTCACAATTTTCGGGATCATTTGGACCCATTTCTCCATTAGGACACACTTCCTGGTAAATTAAATAATTGATAATGAACTTGTTTATTTTACAAAACTTCAAATTGAGTGATTCCTAAAATAATACTGTTTGTTTATTTATAAATAGTTATAAATATTATTAAACTTACTGTCAATTAAATTATATTAAATTTGAATTGATATTTATTTTAATAAATCAAAACTTACAGTTAATTTAACATTTTTATAAAACCATTGTCTGCATGACTCACACGTATAGACATAGCTCCCTTTGGGCACATAATTTTCGCCTATTTAGCAAGGTAAGAATTATTATAACAAATTCATTTATATAAAAATTAAATGTATGTTAAAAACATTATAATTACCGCATTTAGTATAGATACCACAAATACCACATTCACAATCATACGCCATCGTTGTTATCAATATTAAAATTAAATTAAATATCTTTTAACTACAATTTTATAAACTGTTACGAATGCCATAGTTTTTATGAACTTATCAGCGTTCTAATCAAAATACTATATTTTAGTATACATTTGTAATCAATTTTCTGTATTTGAATTAGTATTAAAAGAATTGTGAGATACGATACTTATTAAATGCAATATTGAGATAATTATAGTATAATCATTATTTCCAAATTGCATTTATAAGGTATTATAAAGTATAAATTTCTTTTATAATATACAGTGCAGTTTTTGGTTAATCAAGAATAAAATAAATATACCGGTAGTATAATAAAATTTATTATAACGGTATAAACAAATATAATTTGATAAAAGGATTAAAAATATTAAAATAAAATTGGTTAGAAATACAAATATTTGCAATTTTAATTTGTTAAAAAAATATTTATAATATTATATTAAGCTTTTTTAATGAAATTAAAATAGAAATATTCTACAAGTATATAAGGTACTATTATTATATTTTAGAGCAATACAAAATAATGATTTATATTTGATTTTCTAATAAATAAATGTTTTGTAAATCTAAACAAAATCTCATTTAAAACCATAAGTTCAGAGGAAACATGAATTCATTGACTCATTGAATGCAAACAGAAATACAGAATATTGTGAGAAGTAAGCGATTATTCTTTCATTTGAATAATTGGTGTAAATGTAAGACAAGTAATAAGATTCTGAACCATCAATGAGTGAATGAATGCTTTCTATGGTTTTCAATGCAATTCTTAATCAAGAATTTGTGTAAAAAATGTTTCACACAACAATTGATGTGTTTTTCAAATGACATTCGAGTGAAGTTGGAGTGAAAGTCAAACACAAATGTCTTCGGGAAAGACATCCACTTCTGGAGACAAGAGATCCGCACGAAGAGCACCAGACATGCGAAGAGGGAAGAGACAGACGGCGGGAACGTATGGAAAGGGATGGCGAGTCGGGAGTCATAGGAATGGCGTTGTGTTTGACTTGTACTCCAACTTCACTCGAATGTCACACAGAGTCCAGACCTACCAATGCATCCGATGGGGGACTGGTATGCGCTCTGAGCACAACTGGAAAGGGAGGCTTACAGTTATAGGATAGGATAGTTTGCTCATTATGTTGTGATTATAAAAAATGTAATTTTATATTATTTTAGGAAATAATTTGCATTTATTTTATTAATGATAAAAATATTTTTAATTTTAAACAATTCATATAGAATTTTACACAATACAGAATATGTAATTCAGAAATTTAATAATTTATGAAATAATTTAATTTTTAATCTCAACTTAACATTTAAACATAATATTTTGGTACCATTTATATAGAATCTATATTATAAATTTATCAATATTATAAGATTCTCTTTAAAATAAATTGGTAGCCATAAATAAATATAATGTAAAAATTATATATTAAAATATTTCACATTTTGTTTAGATAAAAGTAGAAAATAAATTTTGTTCAAAAAATAAAATTGGATTTACTAGTTAATACTATTTATTTGAAATTAATTCAAGTGATACTGAATATCATCACACATGTTTTACACGTAGGATAAAAATAAAAAGAAATTAATTAATTGATTTGAAAAACAATTTTTCGGCACAAATATCACTCAATTTTTAATTTAATTTACAATAGGTATAGATTATCACCAAATGAGTTTGACTCATGAATTTGTTTATAATAAATAAAATATGATAATATTTAGAGTGCTATAGAATAATCCCAATGTATATTTTTGGTAAACAATTAATATTTCCTTAAATATATTAATTTTGTACCAGAATTATGCAAAATTATTTTGTTATACTTTATACCTGTATTAGCTTATACATAATAATTTAATGCATAGATTATATTAGTAATTAAGGATTTAAATATAATATTTTGAAGTGATTGGAAATTATGTTGTACATGTAAACTATCAAACAATTTATAACTATATTTCCTTATTTTTGAGCGATCTATATTTGATAAAACTAAATTGATTTGTTCGCTTATTATTAAATTTAGAATTGAGCTTGTAGACTAGCAGGTACAATTAAATAACCCACGAAACCTTTAAAAATACCAAACCATATATCATATAATAAAATATTAATAAAATGCTTAAGGCGTCGGTGTATTGTGTATTCAAAACATCAATATTTGAAAACATATTACATTGTTTCCAAATATTTTTCAGGCTCCTTGAGTGCCAGGTTTTCAGGTTTTTCGGGGTTTTCAGGTTTGTAAGGTTTATAGTACCTATATTCAACTAAATACAGCACTTCTACATCAGTCGGGTTTACAACAATAAACTCGTCGTAAACTACTTTTTTGCCGTTGTGTTCAAAACATTTGGTTCCTTCATTTGGTTTTTTATATCCGGGCACTTTCGCACCGCCAGCAACCTTACAGTACTCCCCTTCCGTCCCATACCGTCCCACGATGTGTACGACTGAAACTCCTGGTGGGAATGTATTCCCGTTGAGGTCGAGCCACTTCTCATAATCCGCTTTCGAATCGAAGTCTTTTCTATATGATAGGAATCTGCATTAATAGTTGTTGCTTGCTAAACTAGCTAAATTAAGCGCATAATAAAATGAAATCACTTACATCTTGTCGTCTGGTATAGAGCAGAGGAGCAGGAATTTAGTGGACCCATCGACGCTCACATACCCATCACTTTTGGCGGCGCTATCGGCAAAAAACGATTTGTAATAGCGGTCGCCGATCTTGATGCCGTGGTTCATAATGTCAATCAGATTTGATTTATCCGTCCCATGAAGTAGGGCTACTGTTGAGCGCCCAATGGACTGTTTGGCCGATGGGTTGCCTACGCGATAAACTTTGTCGACTTGGAAATTAAGATATTTCTGTCGACCTTTGTGTCCGTGCCCATCGCTTTGTGTGATATACTGTGTAATAGCAGTGAATTCTTCACTATTGACCTCAACTGGATTTATAGTGGCTTTGAGATTGTCTCGAAGTAGTTTTAAGGGTTTGTGGCCTCGAATGCGACGGCAGGGTATGAATTGTAGCTTATATTCCTTGATAGCCTCCAAACGTTTCATCTCATCAGTGATGGACTCTTTTGTGGACAACACCGGCAGTGGATTTTCAGCGGACGATTGACGGGGAATCTTCTGATAGTAGCTTTGGATGTGATGAAGAAATTGAGGGGACAGGTCGTCGTACGTCGTGGAGACACACTCTTCTGACATCTTTAACAACTTTTGTAACAAAAGTTCTGCCAATTCGATCACATCGTCAGACGGAATGCCTAACGGAAAGTATTTGACATCTAACTTGACTTTCCAGTCGATAAGCGGGACCATATTTTTATAGGTATGCAACTGTCGGATGAGTGGATCTTTCCCATCTTCAGCATACTTTGGAGCAAACAATTGAATCAAATTGTCGTGAAGTTTAGTCAAATAATTTATGTCAAGAAATGAGTAGTACTCGGGTGAGTCGGGTTTCCTTTCATTTACTTTGTATCTGTACTCCCATTCGTAGCCACACTTGTAGCGGAACTCTTCGCGGAACTCATTGATCGCCTCCTCTCTGCTTTTCATTAAAACGCATTCAGGAGGGACACTGGGCTTATACCCCACACACCCCCTCGACTTGTGCAAGTAATACATATTTGACTTGTGCTTGTTTTGATGAATTTGTATCTTAAAGTAGTCGTTCACATTAGATGATAATCTGGTTCTGATTAGGACTGCACTGTATGGGCCGCTGTTATCCCTGAAAACTCGACGGTTTTCTCCCAATTTAGGGTTGGGCTCCAACTCCACCCCTTCCTTAATGGTCACCGTCTTGTTTAGACATTTCTTTCGGGGGACTGTATTCGTAACTTTGACCACTGGTTTATCTACTTTTTCACGAGCCTTCCATTGTTTGTAGGAATTCTCTATATCCCGGTTCAGAAAAGTTAAGTAAATTCTTTCATTCAAATCCTTCGACTTCTTTTGATATTTCCTCAGAAACTTATACTTTAGAGTCAAATACTTGGGAATTACTAATGGACTTCGTTTTGGTGCTTTAGTCCAATAGTTACATTCAACCGTCGGCGCCTCCGCCCCTCTCACGCACACGTATGCACACCGCCTGAACATCAGTTGACCGGCCTTTCCGTTGTTGTATAGTTTGACGCATTTGGGACACAGTTCCGGCACACCAAAGGTCATGGCATCGGCCACTATATTTAGCTTCGTATTTAACGCCATCTCATTGCCCACTCGTATGTCATTTTCTATCATAACTTCATCCAACTCCTCCATTCTCATAGTTTTCAATGCGTCCATATATTCGTAAAGTTTGTTTGACTGGTCGATGAATTTTACGCGTTGGCGTGACTTTAAATGGTTGTACCACTGCTGGTTAAGGAAGACTTTGTCCGTGATTCGCAACTGATCCTCAAGTCTGAGTGCATCCAAGTTGTCGATGTCTCTCAATTGGATGCATTTGTTTTGCTGACTGAGACCCAAGAAGCAGTTCCAGTGATACCAAATGTACGGCTCGTTCGCTCGCGCGAAATCTCGCACGCGAAACAACTCAATAATTTTATAGCAAAGCCCACACTTTGTTTCAGTACCACGACTGCACTCCACTCGACACGTGCCCTCCCGACGCAAATACGTGCCGTAGAATTTGTTACGTTTGTCAGACATCCCGGAACTCCCTCTGTCTTATTGGACCTGTTTGTGTGATTTGTGGCATACTGGTATGTCAAATTAATGTGTCTTTAGGATAACACACTGACATTACTTACGGGTAATGGTGTCTCAAACAAGTGATGTCCCCGGATTCATGCCCAATGTGCGGCACAAGCTTTGGCTACGAAAATGTTTTGTAAAAACTATATCATTCAGTGAATGTAACTTATTTCATTAAACCAATAGTTATTTACAGCAAATTCGATATCAAACACAGTTTGGTGTAAATTAGTGGTCAAACAAACGCCAATATCTGGCCGTCGTATCTGAATCAACACTTATTCGTAGAGGTTTTCGTTTATTTTGTCAGTTATGGTAACGAGATTACCGTTAGATTACAATCCATCAAAGGATTGGTGCCTATTGTCTTATATAAGTGATAACGCTATTGTAGTCACTAGTAGTGAAAGAATTAAAACCTTTTTGAGTTATTTTCACAAAAAAGCGTTTAATAAACTAATTTGCTATCAATTTTGAGACCATTTTTATGAAAATTAGCATTAATAAGTTGATTATACTAATCGCAATTAAATTGAAAACAATTGCATTTAATGCATGTATTTTATTGTAAAGATTTCTCAGTGGTTATGCAATTTATTTATTGTTTTAATCTTAAGATTAAAACTTTCATACGTTTGCGTTTAGAAATGTGCCCAGGTGCTTATCAATTCACTTATCATTGAATCAATTGTTTTGCTTTTAATACCAATTTTATTGCAATTTTCTTATAACTCTATGTCTTATAGTCTATGAATAAGTGAATCATTTTCTGTAAATATATTATTTGTATTGAAATCACAAATTCCTTGAAATTCTGTGCAATTAATTCGCATTTTATTGCGATATTTAAATATCTTTTTTCAATTCAATTCTTATAAATCATGTCATAATCTATAAATAAATCTCTCAATTAATTCAATTGTAAATCGAAAACTTGTTTAAAAACTTTTTATTATTAAAACACAAAAGAGTAATAATTTTATTGATTACAGAATCAGTGACTAATTATAAGAATTTGTTTTTACAAATAATAAACATTAAAATGAAATCTTTTTTGTGCTCTAAATTAAGTCAAAACTTTAAAATTAATATAACTTAAAATAGTCGCCGCAAACATAGCTATGCAGACCAGGATGAATAAAATGATCATTAAATTGAATATATGTTTCTCGTAATCCCTGTCCTCATCGCACGCTTTCGCACCGACACCCAGAAGCGGCCGTTCGGTCTCAATGGGTATCATCTGACCTTTTGTGGCGATCGTAGGCTTGTGTTCATTGAACTGATCCTTCGGTTCCGTGACTAACGACATGTCATCGCAGTTGAAGTACTCCCACGAAGTCATGTGCTATCGATTCAAATGAAATGTAATTAAATGCTAGACATAAGGACGGGTAGTATTTATAGCAATCATCACTACCTCACTGACAAGGGTATGTCTGGCGGTGTTGTAATTGTAGAGATTGTTATTGAGTATGAAATACATGTGTAATAAACTCCTGGGCCCCACGAAACCACCATTCCCTCAACTGCCGGGAGTCATACCGGTGTGCAAGGGGTACGTCCAGTGAACCACTCCTGGATAGTCTCGCACCTCGTTATCCGTAATGGTATCCCAACTGAAGAGAGTGGCCCAGCGTTTGGACGTTTCCGTGCCGTTGGGCGCGAAATAGAGGGCGCCGTCCACTCGACGGTCGATCTGAAAGACGGCGCTCACAGTGAGGCTGTCGGTGCCCTTCAGACCCCAGGGAACGCTACTCTGGTCGGCCGTCCAGTCGATTAGTCTGAATTGTCTGTCGTTGACTCTGCGGTAGAGATGAATGTTTTGGCCCAAGAAGACGAATGTGATGTCCGAGGCGGCGAACTCCTGGCGCCTGAAGGGACAGTCGGGGTCTGCCATCGAGTTGCAGCCAACGAAGTCTGTGATGACAAACACCGCGTCTATCGTATCCAACGGGAAGTCTGTGCGAAGAGATTCATTCAAAGGATAATTATGTGCTTTAAAGTGCTTTTACGGAGTATTGCAATGAATGGGTGTATTAACTGAGGAATAGCTGCTTCACTGGTAAGGCGTCTCCCAATTGCTTCCAACGTCCGGATGGCGTCGAGTATTTCAAGAGCCAAACGCTGTCTGGTCTGCGAAACGCATATATCATGTCATTGGCGCTGAAGACTGTGTCCACTAAAGAGCCGTTTTGATAGCTTTGGTTACAAAACACTTCGAGACCATTGCGCACACATGAGATAACAGGAAGAATGCATTTATCACCACAAAAGCCATTACAAAGTTATAGTGATTTTATGATTAGTTGATAAAAATCTAGTCATTTATTTGGCAATAATTTTCATTGAATTACAACTGATTTAGAAATTAATTTAAATGTTTGTTAATGTGAACGAGGTAATGATATAGAATTTAAGTATTTAAGTGAATTATAAGTGAGTTAACAAATTTAATATTATATATTTAAATTAAAACATAATTTTTATTACTTGTGAAAGTATTGTACTTTTAATGTTGAAAAATAACACATACTTATAAGTAACTTCTCTCATACATACGATTCCGTGTTTTTCACTCAATTGTCTAATTAATTCCGGTTTCATAACTCGTGGACTTTACTACTAAACACTACATAATTAGTAAGACTTACATAACTTATTAACTGTCTCAAACGTGAATTAACTATGAAATAAACGTTTACAATTTATGAGTACAATTATTTTCTAATTTTTAATAAGTATTACACAAAACTTAAATTTAATATTTATTGAAGGGTTGTATCAAATAAACAGAAATATTTTAAATACAAGTCTTGAATTTAGTTACCAATTAATTGTTTGTAACTGGCAATGAGTTAACTAATAGTGATAATAAAGTTAATGATTAAAATTGTTTCACAACTTTATTTTATTTAGTGTTTAAAAGTTGTGATTTTTTTTGTGTCTAAATTCTTGCATCAAATTCACATTAACTATGAATTGAATACATTATAAAACTTCATAAATTGCTACAAAAAAATAAAATTATCGATTTATTCATTGAATTCATTAATACTGTAATTTCAAAAACAAGAATTGAGTCCAGAATTGTGCGTAAATTCCTACATTTTATATATTTCGAAAAGAGGAAAACTCAAGACTTGACTAAAAGTAATTCCAAAGTGAAGACCGAAAACGAGAAGAATTCGTCGAAATGCGAGCGAAAGGAGGAGTCGACCAAACAGTCGGACAAAAGCGATGACAACACCGAAGACAAGACTCCAAGAGTGAAGAAACAGGTCTCCAAACAGACCACTGAATTGAGATCATCGACTCACTCGACCCCTTCGAGTGCCGCCAAAAAACGCAAATAATTTTCGATTCATTTTANGAGTCGACCAAACAGTCGGACAAAAGCGATGACAACACCGAAGACAAGACTCCAAGAGTGAAGAAACAGGTCTCCAAACAGACCACTGAATTGAGATCATCGACTCACTCGACCCCTTCGAGTGCCGCCAAAAAACGCAAATAATTTTCGATTCATTTTAAAATAAATAATGATTTTTAATTAAATGTAAAACAAAACACTGTTTTTTTGCTAAAGTATTTCCAATACATTGTAATTATTTTGAATAAATAAGTTATCATTAAATATAAATGAAACAAATCTTAAGACCTAAAGTCTTAAGTGAAACATAACTTAGTGATTGAATTGGTCTTGAAATAATGTAAACATTTGTCACATTTCAGGAATGTTTGCAAAGAGAATAAAATAGAAAATATATTCAGAATATAATAAAAATACTCATTAAATATATGCTTAAGTGTTGGGATTAAATTTGATTTGATAAACACAGTCGTCAACAAAAACATAACATTTTTGTATAAAACAATTTTAGGTACACTTAATCTCTTGAGTCATCTCTTGAATTATGGCTTTTAAATGACTACTATTTCAAAACTCTTTTATTCCTAAGCATTAGAGCAAATATTTTAAAT
>CAJPVJ010003283.1:0-11288 GCA_905397405.1 Oppiella nova
TATAATGAATTGTTTTTGACTTCAATAACGAATTATATATGAAAAATGATTGTACAGTAAGAATATACCGCAACATAACTACGGGCACACAAAATGTATACAAAATTGATTTTAATAATTCAGATAACTTATTATGATTTCAGTAATAGATTGTGTTTGGCATATGAGCTATAAGTCAAACACCAGTGGTATTCCTTGCCTGTCCTCCGACTATAAACTAATTTTGAATATTTATTTTATTTATTATGTTTTTTTGAATAATATATTTTATATACAAACATGAATAATAGCATTGACTATAATGTTATATAGCAGTCATATTAGAGACTAATTGATTGGTTTTATTACAAAAATTATTTAAAAATTGATTTTAAAACTTTGAACCAAAAAAAACAATTTGCATAAAATATGATTAAAAATTTTTATCTTAATTAAAAGTTAGCATAAAAAATAGTTGCTGGATTACGAAAAGTCACTAATTGTTATAATTTTTAAATATAATATTTGAGTGTTTTTATCGCAAATCCACTTAAAAACAATTTTTTCTGCAATATAATGAATTGTTTTTGACTTCAATAACGAATTATATATGAAAAATGATTGTACAGTAAGAATATACCGCAACATAACTACGGGCACACAAAATGTATACAAAATTGATTTTAATAATTCAGATAAACTTATTATGATTTCAGTAATAGATTGTGTTTGGCATATGAGCTATAAGTCAAACACCAGTGGTATTCCTTGCCTGTCCTCCGACTATAAACTAATGGCCAAACGATTTTTGAATATTTATTTTATTTATTATGTTTTTTGAATAATATATTTTATATACAAACATGAATAATAGCATTGAATATAATGTTATATTATATAACTTATATAGCAGTCATATTAGAGACTAATTGATTGGTTTTATTACAAAAATTATTTAAAATTTGATTTTAAAACTTTGAACCAAAAACACAATTTGCATAAAATATGATTAAAAATTTGTATCTTAATTAAAAGTTAGCATAAAAAATAGTTGCTGGATTACGAAAAGTCACTAATTGTTATAATTTTTAAATATAATATTTGAGTGTTTTTATCGCAAATCCACTTAAAAACAATTTTTTCTGCAATTAATATTCAAAACCATAAGTCGGGAAGAGTTTTCTCAAGAATCACTTTATGGTATAATTTAATGGAAACCCAAATATTTTTTACGGCAAAACAAAAATTTTTGCCGATTTTCTTGATTAGTATTTTGTTCATAAAAACTAACATAAAATTCAAATACAATTTCAATTGCAATTCAAAAGGCATACACCGTATGCACAGTCAGTATGTATAAATTGGTGGCATAATTCACACCATATCTAAAGTTTTTTGTATAAAAAATGCTTAATTTTTTTCTATATATAAAATTTTATAACATTTCTTAAGAGCAAGAAATTGATAATTATTTATATATTTTTATAATTCTTGTAGAGAATTAAATTTTTTTCTTAAAAATTTTTAAGAGAGAGAGAGAGAGAGAGAGAGAGAGATTTCAAATGACTTCCAACCGTTTGTGGCATAGATTTCGACAGTAAAAAATAAATTAAATTCAAGATTTAGTAAAAAAAAGTTTTTTTATAACTCGATTCCTAATGTAAAGTATTATTTAAGCGAAAAGTTTAAAAAACACATTAAAAATGATTATATTTGAAACAAATATAAATATATTAAGCATTAACTGATGAGAGAGAGAGAGAGAGAGAGAGAGAGAGAAGTTGTTTGAAATCAAGTATTTATACAATTCGGGTATAAAATGAGACTTTTAACGTGAAATGCAGAATTAAATAAAAATAAAAAATAATTTCTCATTCAATGACTGAAAATTTGTGTTGCAAATCTTTATTAATTTGAAAACCTTTTTCTTACTTCTCAGGCACTAATTCAATGGTAGAGAGGGAAAGGGAGAGAGAGAGAGAGAGAGAGAGAGAGAGACCCCATTGAAAAAACAATTCATTATATGAATTCACCCCCGATTCTGACGGACTATCACTCATATGAGAGAGAGAGAGAGAGAGAGAGGGAGAGAGAGAGAGAGAATCAACACTTAACTGAACTTCAATTTATTGTGAATAACTTAATCAACAAATTTGTGGAAAAATACGCTAAAAACGAAATCTTTTTAAAACAGGAAAACTAATAAATATTTTTCGATTCAAACACTTTTTATTGTCACTTATAAGCTTATATTATAGTTAAAACCATTTCACTAAATAATATACAAACGGTAAACAGAAAACAGTTGTTAAATAGGATATAAAACTTATAAATATTAAACAATGAGAAGTTTAATTCATAAAATTATTAGAAAAATATAAAGTATAAGATTTCTCAAGTACTTTAGCTAGATACTATTGACTATTTAAATACAAAGGTGATTTATAAATACATAGAGTACAAGGAAATACCCATTGATAGGGAATATCCCATGAAATATAGTTACAGAGTTAGACATTTGAATGATTATTGTATTTGGTTTTCAATGAAAAATATTAGCAAACAAAAAGTCAAATGATTTATTTTAATGAGAAAAGCCATTTCGATTCAAACAAATATAAAATATGTTCACATATTTGCTGAATGAAAAAAACATAACTAACCCTTCAGTCCCTCTATTGAGTTGTAAGGACTCACTCAGGAAGAGAAAAAAATAAAGAGAGAGAGAGAGAGAGAGAGAGAGAGAGAGACCCCATTGGTAACGGACTGGTCATCCGTATGAAAACCCTTATAAATTATAATATACTACATATGGAAACGGTATGGCATGAGAGGACAAGTATGTATGAATATATACCACAAATATTCAGTGCTTACCGTCTTTTCTGAGTCTCAGGTCAATACAGGTGGGACTGGCGGTGGTGGTGTTGGCACCGGCAGCGGACAGGGGTGATGGCGATGAGGAGCCGGCACTACTGGATCTGGAGTTTGGCGACCCGGGAGCAGATGTGGACGATTTGCTACAGTTCTTGCTGCCCATTGATAAATCAACTGGCTCCATTTGTATGGGCGGACATTCGGCCTGTTTATGGGTTTGTGTACAAAAAATACACAATTTATTAGTGGTTTTGTGCAAAAACATTAATTTTTGTCTGTATTATGTCAATAGAGTTAACACTCCGTACGTAAGCTTAACATTTGATTTACTGAGAAGGGTCATATTTTTATAACTGTTTTTTCCAGTAATACTTTTTTCTATAGCAAAGCTTCTAGCTAAATAACTGACTGGTTGTCTAACGGATAAGTACTAAAGTAAACAAGCTTACTATAACAAAGTCTCCAATACTTTAATATAAATGTCCAAGTAACATAAGTTAACTATTAATTATTAGTGTTTGTAAATGGTGATCATGATATAATCATGGTAATCAATTATATTATATTTAATTCTAGATGTGATTCAATTTGTCACTGATAATTCAAATCTACTTTAGATAAGATACTAAATTAAAATTATCATCTATTGACTATTTTTAGCTTAATTTATACACAAATTTTAAAAACTTTTCGGTTTATTTAGAGCATATAACAACGCATGAATATTAATACCCTGGGCACCTGATTATCAATCAATGTATAACCTGAATACAAATGTATACACAAATCTTATCGACAATATTAACACAAAATTCAAATATTTATTAACAATTTTATTATACAATTATATGCAAACCAAATATAATATATTTTATATTCACCTGAGATTCGGTTTGTCTGTCCGACTGTCTGTCTGTCTGTGTGTCGACCATTGCTTAATAGTTGTGTCAATGTCTACAAAACATATAAAAATACAATTGAAATAAATTAACACTTTATTATAACCACTAAAAGTAGGTAATCAATTAAAACTAACAATAAAGTCATCATAAAATTACACAAATAGTACACAAAACTATTATCTATTATATCACACCATAAGGTGCAGTTATAGACAATCAGTAGCTATATATTAATGCATAGGGTTGTCATATCCCTATCCACTCATCCCTATCCCCTAACCCTCGCCACCAGTGGAGGAGAATTAATATACTATTAATAATAATATATGAAAATCGCAGGTAGTTATGTATACTTTATACATGGTTATGTATGTGTGCACAGACCGTACTGCACAAGTAATATATGAGTTTAGGTGCGAGACCCCGGTGCTAGTGGTGCGGCACACGGATGATAAGCACTCTATTGGGAGCACTTACTATCATAAATACAATAAAAAATATTTGAATATAAATCTATGGCAACACTTATTGCGCGAGTCGTGAGATGTGTAGCGCGTGTTAGAGAGAGAGAGAGAGAGAGAGAGAGAGACGTCTCGTATGAATGCCATCTGTGCGCCCCTGTATGTCGTGTGTTGGTCTATGCACTGGCATACAGGCGTCCACAACGTAGCGTATTAAGAGGCCCTCCGCCCGACCCACCCCTCCATTGACAGCAAAAGGTTCACTAAACCAGAAGTATTTGCCGATCGGTGCAGTGAGTCTCTCTCTCTCTCTCTCTCTCTCTCTCTCTCTCTCAAATGCGAGTGTATATACAGCGCACATACCGGGGCTCAAAAGCAACGGTACTTCTGTTTTGTCAACAACAGGAAAGTGGTCTCTCTCTCATCTCTAGGGGATTGTTAGCACACGGATAAAGATGAGAGAGAGAGAGAGAGAGAGAGATTCAATGACACTCTCGTAACTAAAACCACCCAAACGTACAGCGCGTGCATAACTAGAGCTCAGTCCCCGACCGACACAATAGCCGCTACTGAAAGGGACAGATGTTGGCACTACCAGTGCAGAGAGACTAAGATGGAAAACCTTCTCTTTCAATAGTGTATACACACAGACTCTCTCTCTCTCTCTCTCTCTCTCTCTCTCTCTCTACATACCTACCTATAAATAAGCCTTTTTTGGGCAGACGTTTGTCTGCCTATTGTTTGGGTCAACCGAAAAAATAGGTAGTCTTTGGAGGGGCTGTTGTAAGACATGTAGTGAGTGAGTACGAGAGAGAGAGAGAGAGAGAGAGAGAGAGCTCGGAGTCTCTTTAAACACACACAACAGGCCATAGAAAATGAGAAATGTCTTAAAGAAATAGCATTAAAATATATAGTGATTTGAAGGGCAGCTGCCGCTGGACTCCCTGTGCTATGTATGCGAGTGTGTGTCTAATGTCTTGTGCACCGTATATACACAGTATGACAACCACTCCCAACCCCTCCATCCATATTCCAAGACATTTTTTGGCCATACATTTAATGGATAACACAATGGCATTGATATCAAACACTGCCATAACGCCCGGGTATATTATGGGCTACAGTTACACAGTCAGGGGTTAGGCATATGAGGGAATGTGAGGGCATATTATGCACACAACCACTTGGTTTGGGGCTATTTGTTTAAAAAACAATCTCACAAATTGATAGCAATCTTAATCGACAGTCCATTGACTATACGGTAAACTAAACAACAAAACAGCTCTCAATTAAAAATTGTCAAAATCTCTCCACTAATATCCGATATAACGGAAAATAATTTGCATATAAGGTATTGAAAATATTTTTATATCTAATACCCGGGGTATTGACAACAAGGTAAGGGCAACGGAAGAATTCTTGTACCCTAAACACAGACTCTCTCTCTCTCTCTCTCTTCTCTCTCTCTCTCTCTCTATCCTATGGGTAACACCTGTTTGCATGCAATTGTATAACACATACAATACTTGGAAAATCTTTAGATATATAAGATGCAGACACATTCCTCACGTACGTACACACATAATAGAGCTCATTATATAACAGCCCTTATCTAACAGCCCCCACACCTCTTAGACAGTGAATAGTATTGCCAAATGGCTCTCAACGGCTGTCACCAGAAAAATAGTCCCAAAGTATCAAAAGAAAAGACGAGAGAAAAATATATAAGAAATAAAATTTTCGACAAAAAACAGTCATTTTTTGTCTGTTTTTTATACACTGAATATGAGATCACATTTTAATTCATTCATTGAATTTAATACCAATACAGGTATAAGTATAATAGAAAATATCCAGACTTTGCTCTCTCTCTCTCTCTCTCTCTCCCTATTATGAGAACACTTTTCAGTTATATATTTAGTGATACAATGCCTTAAAGTACAAGAATAAGGTCTGTTCCCTAACCAGTGGACAGTTGTATAAACTCTTATCGAAGTGTCACATCACCTGTAATTTCAATCCCAGTCCTCACACTCGCAGACATAATAACCACTCCTTTATATCACGCGTTAAAAACATTTACTACTATTAAGTGCTCAGACATTTATCAGGGGCACTAAACTCGCCTACCCTTCCCCTCCTCAGCCCCCAAAACCATATAAGACTTCAATTTGTAATTTTTTGTTGTGCTTTTTTGGTTGTGTGTGTCTATGACTGCTGTCAACTACCGGTGCTCTCAATTCTTGAGCTGATTGTGTTTGATATTAAAATGCACGACAAATACACAGTACACTCGCAGTACACACGACAGCACCGGGAGGTTCTGGACATGTAATTGTCGGCTCAAAAATCTGATTACTATTTGTTCAGTACTGCAGATGCGGTTCGAGAGAGACTGGAGAGAGAGAGAGAGAGAGAGAGAGAGAGAGAGACCGAAAGGGACGGTAAGCCATGCGTTACTTAACCTCATCTCTCAAACGCTGAAAATCACAGACACTGTTAACACACGAATCTCATACCATTCCCAATACCCTCCCCACCCATTGCCACCCCCAACACACACCAGTCCCTCACAGTTCAAAGGCATTCATTCTATACAAACCCCATTGAGTTACCAAAGAGTGACAAACATTGCGAACAAACACTGAAGAGAAAAGTCTCTTTAAAAGTGCAATACTTTTTGAGACACAAAATGCAAACAACAAGAAAAGTTTGAGTGAAAAATAAAAATTGAAAAAAATTTATTTCAAACGTAAGAAATCGAGTGAAAAGATTGCAATATAATTAAGCCGAGAGAGAGAGAGAGAGAGAGAGAGAGAGCGAGAGAGACCAAAATCTTTTGAAAAAAATTCTAAGAAATACCAAAAATCAGATAATAATAAATAAATTGTACCAAAAAAACGTATAGAAAACTATTGAATCAATAAATTAAATTAGAAAATAGCGTAAAAACAAACAAATCAAGTGATAAGACAGTGAACCGGCACATGGTCTAGTGTAGTGTGTGTTTGCACCGGTATTATTTTGGTTCAGGGTTTTCATAGCATGAAAAATAATAATGAGATTTATATTGAATGATTGAAAAAATATACACTGTACATTTTGCACACAACAATGATTGTACATTAACACCAAAAATATGCACAAAACATATGATTAATATTCGCACAAAAAATAGAGATATATCTCACTCTCGTTGCCAGTCTTCCTGCCCTCCCCGACCCCTCCCAGCCCTCAAACGACGACTAAATCAGTAAATCATTTATATTTTACACAATTTTTTAGTTGTGTCGATAAGTCAATGGCAACGCCCAGAGTTGGATGTATTCCTGGGTTAGTCCACTTCCGACTATTTTTCAGAGCTCTCTCTCTCTCTCTCTCTCTCTCTCTCAGGTTTTGGTCATATTTAGGAGTTTTTAGGGAAACACATGCATCGGATGCAGCAGTTCTGCGACCCTAGAGAGTACACAATCACACCCAAAAAGTACCTATCTCATATACACTGTTTTTCAAACAATGAACTAATTTCTAAATCATATAATCACTCAATTATTGTAAACTCATTCATTTAACATAAGTTACTATAACTCGGTCATTGTTTTACAAATTGTGATCTATCTAAATTCAAAGTTCCTAAATAAATATTATATTTAAGCATGAATAATTAATGTCCATCACAATCTAAATTAATTAACCATTTGTTCGAGTATTAGGCTTCCCTTTCAACCCTATTTATACCCTTTGAATACAATACAGCAACGCACTGGTAGCTAATGGACAACCACTAGTTAAACTTGAGGGAAGTAATCATTAAATACATTTAAAAAATAACGATAAGTAAAAATGCTCGTTGTTGTACTAATGACAGCAAAATATTAGACAATAAAAATCTGTTAAACGATACCAAAAACATAAATCTATTAGCAAGTAAAAAAGTGTATTCAATAAGTGATATATGAGTTATACATGAGTTAGAAAAACAACACCAAAAATAATAACTAAAACCCCTTTAAAACTAAAACTAAAAAATAAATAATTATTAAATGAAATAAAAATGTTTCAAAAACTTAGTTTTCATTTAGATTTTTTCGTTATTTAGGTCTCTCTCTCTCTCTCTCTCTCTCTCTCTCTCTCTCTCTCACTCACTCACTCACTCATTACATAACTGTAGGTAAAAATGCACCGAAAATTGATTTACACTTAAATAAAAAGCAAAATAATAACAAAAACAGTGTTTCTTAGATAAGAGATTTGTACGATTTTTTGTATTTATTTTTCGTGTCTTTTAACTGCATTTTCTCCATTAGTTTTACAATGAAAAAGGCTATTATTTTTAGACATTATTCTATAGCGAAGCGACAAAACTATTCGCTTGTATAATGTATTTCTCACTTATGGTGTATTATAAACGAGTAATCAATGGACTGATACACTATTCGCTAACATTAGTCTAACAGATAATAAGCAAGTCTAGTAGTGAAGGAAATGTAAAAATCTTAACAAGGTATGCATTTACTTAATGCTTTATACGCTAATCATATAGGGATATACGCTATAACAAGGTGTTTACACATCACTGCAAACAAAATATCGCATAATATTGCATAAAAACTCAAAATATTTATACAAAAAACCTTATTTTCATTTTAATTCGTAGTAAACATCAGAAATCATATGATTAGGAAAAATGCAAAACAAATCGCGATTTGAAAAAACATATTGACGACAAGTATTGTATGAAACAAAATGCTATAATTAATATTAATAAACAGTATATGAATATCAGTGCCTAAACAACAAGGATGTGTAGTATCGGGTAAACCGCGAGATTAATGTCCAGGAAATTCCCTACACTATACACAGTAACTAACTTTAACAGGGTTAATAAACAGTAGTTTTTGTGATAAACCCTATGGAGGATTGGTATGTCTGTGTGTGGAAATACATGCAAACACATCTCTGATATATAATACAACTATAAACAGTGATTTATATTAATGAACATAAAAATAAATCATCAGATTTGAATCAATATCTCCAGACATGTATATAATATTAGTATAAACCCATAAAAACTATTAAATTCAGTGTTTGGTATATCAATCGCACCGTTAGGTCGCTGGCAAATCCCATAACAAAATGCATTTATAGCTACTACTAAGTAAGCTAGCTACTAAAATAACAAACGAATTAAATGTATTGTCTGATAGACATGAAAACAATTTGTGTAACTTTTTGTATAATAATAGTTTTGCAAATATTTTTTATGTGTTTAAAAATTATATACATAGCGTATTGTATAACATAAAAGACTTACCAAAAATATAGATATAATACGATAGATAATAAAAATGTTATGCAATATATAATAGATAGTTATGATATCCAAGTGTTGAGTATATATTTATACAAAAATCGTTGGTTAAGTCACTGTCACAACAAAATCCCAGTATTTATCACACAATTGGTTGGAGTAGTAGTCGTAGTCTTAAAGGAGTTAACAGTTATTTTGCATTCACTTGAATAGTGCCTCAAAATAAGTGTTGAGAATATTCTTACAAATAATAATATATACGAAAAAATCACATTAATTTTCCAGGTATTGAATAATTCAGACAATAGTTGTTATAAACTGTAGGTATCCTTCGGATGACTTATCATTAAACTACTCGTATGTATGTATATATTGGTAGTAATAATTGAATTACGATTTTGTCAGTACTTTTCCCAATGAAAACACACCAAACAATCGGTGATTGGTTTTTCGCACACAAAATATACTGCAATTCAATAGATAATTGAATTTTGTGTTTGCATTCAATCAGTGCTTAATTGCAAACACCAGAAGCGCACCAAATGTTGAATAATTTATTACAAAAAAAAGTTTATATTTCAACGACTGATTGTACGTATGTAACAAATTATGTCCAAACTCCCTGTGCGATTAGGAAGTGTTAGATATTGTCGTCAAAAAATATAGCAATTATTTTTACTCGTATTTATAAAAACGATTCATTCAATTAACAGGAAAAATATTTTCCACACAAATAGGCAGTGTTTGGGGGAAAATCCCTTAACCAGTGAATACCGCACTCCCGGTGCTGCCCATACATCTACAAGTGCGGCGCACATACACCATCGGGTGGGGACTGGTAGTGTGCATAGAAATAGTAGCAAAAAATAATTGTAATTATAATTTCGGACACAATATGCAAATCACGGATACTTTTATAGTCTATACAAATGTTAAGCAAATATACGACAAAAACTTTTTTAATTCACATTCACTTCACATACAAATCGATTCAAAAAATACTATTCAATAGAAACTCGAAAAAATTCGCACAAAATATACGGAAACACCACTAAAAATGAGGATAAAGTGGTGGCATTGTATTGTTGGGAAAGGGATAGAGCACTGGTAGCCTCAGTCAGTGCTATGCCTCGCATACACTACCATAGGAGTAGTGCACAGGGAGATGATGGGGAAGAGTGTGTTTAGCGAGTGGAGGACCTTCTCGTACGGCAGGTAGAAGTAGACTAAAGGCTCAGGGATTGCGAGCACTGGTAGGCTCTACACTGGGAGTGGGTATGGAGTGTGCAGTGACTCACATATGCAGTGATGATCTGCGCCTCTCGAGCAGAGATCTGTTGCACAGAGAGTACAGTCTATGAGAGGCACACATACAGAGCACAGGGAGTCTCTCCCTCAACGGCTTATCCCTCGCAACCACCACACCATAGGAGGGGCACTCTCTGTGTATAAAACCAGTGCTTTTCAGAGCCAAAAAGGAGATGTATGTCTGAGTATGTGTTCTCTCTCTCTCTCTCTCTCTCTCTCTCTCTCTCTCTCTCTCTCATGTGTACACTCTTTATCAATAAGAGAGAGCACAGTATGTGTGGAGAGGACCGGTATTTCTCACTCCACCCGATGTAAGCATATGAGGTCCTTCTTTGAGTGCCCTCTGATTGCGTTTTTTGAGGGTATTGTATGCGAGGCCTCACCCGCTCTCTCAGTCAGTGCTCATCACGATTTCCAACCCAAGCCGTGACTGAGAGAGAGAGAGAG